>CAHIKZ030001435.1:1450000-1472500 GCA_903632075.3 Acanthosepion pharaonis | reverse complement strand
AGATAGATAGATAGATAGATAGAACGGAATGAGAAATATAAATAAACAGAATGTGATGATAGAACATGAATAGATGATAGATAGATGATATAGATAGATAGATAGATAGATAGATAGATAGATAGATAGATATGAACAGAATGTGAGATAAATAGATAGATATGATAGATAGATAGATAGATAGATGATAGATAGGAATGATATGATAGATAGATAGATAGATAGATAGATAGATAGATAGATAGATAGATAGATAGATAGAATAGATAAATATGAACAGAATGTGATAGATAGATAGATAGATAGATAGATAGATAGATAGATAGATAGATATGAACAGAATGAGATAGATAGATAGATAGATAGATATGGATAGAACAGAAATAGAAATATGAACAGAATGTGAATGAGAAATATAAATATAAACAGAATGTGATAGATAGATAGATAGATAGATAGATAGATAGATAGATATGAACGGAATGAGAAATATAAATATAAACAGAATGTGATAGATAGATAGATAGATAGATAGATAGATAGATAGATAGATATGAACAGAATGAGATAGATAGATAGATAGATAGATAGATAGATAGATATGAACAGAATGTGAAATATAAATATGAACAGAATGTGATAGATAGATAGATAGATAGATAGATAGATAGATAGATAGATAGATAGATAGGCTCTCATAGAGAAAGAGAAAAATGTTTGCATCGAGTAAAATAAAGATCGACATATTGCGATAGAAACGTAACAAATACATGCGCACATTCATCCATCCATCGAATGCTTTGCGGCAACCGATTTCACAATATGTACCCGAAAACGCGTGCACAGACCTTTAACATTTCTCCTACCCCTCCTCTCGGTACAATAGAGACATACAATTTAGGATCGGTGGATTCCTTAGGCCCCAGAATGATATTAATAAAGGAAATGTCAGTTTTTTTTGCTTTGGGGTGTGGGAGTGTTTTTGCCTGTCACAACTCGTCTCCGCATCGAATGAGTAGGCCTTCATAGACAAATGCTGCACTGAGACAAACCTGACACAAGGTCAGCGATATACCAAAATCAATGAAATAGTTTAAAGTCAAGTTTTCTTTTCTATCTTTGTTTTTATTTTGTCGAAACAGAATTTACAAAATGAAAAAAAAATAATCACGTCTTCAAAAAATTGAATAGAAAACTGAATTTTAACAAATAAATGGTTTTGAAAATTTTCTAAAATCCTCTTATTGTTTATATATATATATATATATATATATATATATATATATATATATATATATATATATATTGGTTGGATAGATGTGAGTTTGTGACACTGGGCTTCACGCTTTTATGATCGTCAGACAAACTGATTAATTTTTAAACCCAATTTTTAAAAAAATTAATCAGTTTGTCTGACGATCGCCAAAGGTGAAACTCAGGTCACAAACTCACATCTATCCAACCAAATATGTTAGCCTATCTCTGACATTGAGCGCTTTCTAATAAGTACCACGCATATAATAGATAAATAATTATACATATATATATTTATTTATATTTATATACATATATATATATATATATATATATATATATATATATATATATATATATATATATATATATATATATCACAGGTAATCAATCCGTTGGTATATAATCCGAGTGGATCCTAGTAATATGTAATATTAGTTATTAAAACTGATCCACAGAGAACTCAATGTATGTATTATAACATATTAGGGGCTGATGATAGCAGAACGGCTTGAAATGGACTATCTTCTATGTTGACGTAATTTTTGTTCTTTATTTTTACAGTAAATAATATATATATATATATATATATATATATATATATATATATATATATATATAGTTTATGCAAACTTAGGTAATCCGTATGGGTAGACCCGAGGTCTGTTTTTTATTCAAACAAATATATAAATATATATATATATATATATATATATATATATATATATATATATAATTGGTATATACGGAATGAATTCCAATAACCAACAATCACTATTCTTAAAAGAGTACTCAATACAAAGTAGAGCAGATATAATTATTATTTATAAAAAAATTATAACATAAGTATGTTATAAAATCACTACAAAAATAGCCATTTTGTTTCAACGCCCTCGGTGTCTTATCAAGTGATGATGTTGAAGATAAAATAAATGGTTTTAAAAGTTTCAGATTAATGATCCTACACTAGGGGGAAACATTGTTACAAAAGCTAGAATAACCAATCAAAAACCAAGTATAGAAAGATTCAAAAGCTTGACAACGAAATCATGTTATAATAGCTATTCAGGTCTTTAAAATACGGGTAATATTAAAAATAATTTATACTAACCAATAATTATAAATTATATGATAAAAATTAAATATTAAAATTAAAAACTGCCAATTTTAAAATCCAAATTTAATCACTATTAAGTTTAAAAACTACAAAATTATTGAGAAAAGAAAAAAAATACATATGTTATTCAATTTATTTCTTCGCTGAAATTACGTTCGACAAGACGCTACAATATATCCGGTCATTTGACAATACATGTATATATATTTTTTATTCTAAAGTCTGTGAATGTGGTCTTAAACTCACGCGCAAAAACAAAAAACACAATCAGATTATAATACATAAGCACCCAGACATATTTAGATATATATATACACACACACACACACAAAAAAAAAAAAAAAAAAAAAAAAAACGCGACTAAACAGGAACAACTCTACAGCCCTTATGAAAAAAGGAAACGGGGAAACCAACACCTATACACACACACAATTAAATGTGAATGCACCATTTATTTTATCTTCAACATCATCACTTGATAAGACACCGAGGGTGTTGAAACAAAATGGCTATTTATATATATATATTGAATAATAATTTAGACGTATTATGTCTGTTTATTTTAGTTTTAATCCTTTCAAGTCCATGAATCAATTTCTTGGTGGCCGTAGAAAATTGATTACGAATTAAGAAAAATTCCAAAATTTTCTTTCAAATAATTTTTATTTTCCCAAGTACTTTCAATCTCATCTGAAAACATCTTCAGGGGTTGCATATCTATGGATGTGTTAATCGTTAACCTCCGTAAATTTGAAATATTTCTGCATCTATGCAAGGGAGGTAACTTATGTGAGTTTTGTCAAAGATGTTTTTTAATGTTTAAAAGATATTTATTTTTAATTCTTTTATTTTAACTTAGTATTTTTATATAAAACTTTTCTGCCACAAACATTTAAGAACTTTGTTGCTATACTCGTAGCTGATTTTATTTTTGGTCGCAATTCACTTATATAAAAATACTAAATTAAAAAATATATAAAAATACTAAAATATATTAAAATACTAAACAATAAAATACTAAAAATATAAAATAAAATACTAAAAATAAAATACTAAAAATAAAATACTAAAAAATAAAATACTAATAAAAATAAAAATAAAAATAAAAATACTAATAAAAATAAAATACTAAAAATAAAATACTAAAAAATAAAAATAAAATACTAAATAATAAAATACTAAACAATATTAAAAAATATATAAAAATACTAAATTATATAAAAATACTAAATTAAAATACTACAATTAAAAAAAGAAAAAAATCTTGAATTTTTTTTAATGGATGTATCGAATCACTTACTACGGCAGCACCTTCCTCATCTCACTAAAGACATTAGGTCAGTGTAATACCATGACAGTAGACGCAGGGTTCTGGGCAAAAAAACACATATGCATAAGTATGTATATGGTTGTTGTAGAGTAGTTTTCACAGTGCAGGCTTATATTTCAATAAGTCGTCCTAAATTAGGTTCGACGTACAAAACGTTAGGAACTTGAAATAGGAGTTAATGACGCAGCAATCTAGTTGTGATGGTTGATACTCCAATGTCCGACATCGACTGACTCACTCAACACCACTGAGCCCAACTGGCAACCGCAACGACTACTACTACTTATTATGTGTGGGAGAGTCTATTAATAATAGAATAGGTACGTCGATGGACATAAGAACAAGACTTATCCAAACAGATAACAGAAAGTTTTATAAGATCAGCGTTCCGTTTAAACATGGTCACGTTGTCGTCACGTGGGCAACGCTGTGAAAACGTATTCCTAAAATTTGAGTATTTTGAATGAAATGTCCATCGTCTTTGTCATGTTGAATTGATAATGTTAATTATATTTTATGAATATGTCCTGATGATAGTTTATTAGACCAAAACGTCCGATGTTGACATTATATTAATATTAAAACAGCATAATTGCATATAAGGATTTTTGTTTGTTTTTTTCGGTATATTTTTCTTCATATATATATATATATATATATATATATATATGAGAGAGAGTGTAATTTGGTCAACACCGAGTAGTGACAGCTTGTTTCATGGCTGAATTCAATCTTCAACACTCACTGGACACAGTGAGAGCAATAAATAAGAATATTGCGAGATATTTCTAGGGACCAGTTTGAACGTCTAGAGACATAGACTCGATGATATCTCTAGGGTTCAGTTTGAACGTCTAGAGACATAGACTCGATGATATCTCTAGGGTTCAGTTTGAGCGTCGAGGGACATAGACTCGATGATATCTCTAGGGTTCAGTTTGAACGTCTAGAGACATAGACTCGATGATATCTCTAGGGTTCAGTTTGAACGTCGAGGGACAGAGACTCGATGATATCTCTAGGGTTCAGTTTGAACGTCTAGAGACATAGACTCGATGATATCTCTAGGGTTCAGTTTGAACGTCGAGGGACAGAGACTCGATGATATCTCTAGGGTTCAGTTTGAACGTCTAGAGACATAGACTCGATGATATCTCTAGGGTTCAGTTTGAACGTCTAGAGACATAGACTCGATGATATCTCTAGGGTTCAGTTTGAACGTCGAGGGACATAGGCTCGATGATATCTCTAGGGTTCAGTTTGAACGTCTAGAGACATAGACTCGATGATATCTCTAGGGTTCAGTTTGAACGTCTAGAGACATAGACTCGATGATATCTCTAGGGTTCAGTTTGAACGTCTAGGGACATAGACTCGATGATATCACTAGGGTTCAGTTTCAATATCTAGGAACACGGACTCGCAGTTATCTCTAGGGTTCAGTTCGAATGGCTAGGGATATATATCTCGAGGGACCAGTTCGAATGCCTAGGGTCATAGACTTGAATAAATCTCTTGGGTTCAGTTTTAATGTCGGTGAGTGGCATAAGAACATGACGTGATATCCCTGGAATGACAGCAGTCTACTGACGCGGATGATATAAAGAGTTCAGCTCGAAATTCTATGAATGTTACCCAGATACAAGTAAGACCATGGTTTATCAAGGGCGCACATTTGTCATCCCTACAATCGTACCTCTTCTCTTTTAGTCTCTGTGAGTATTATATATATATATATATATATATATATATATATATATATATATATATATATACACACACACACACACAGGGTGTCCATAAAGTTCGTGTGCACTTTATCGTTATAAATTTTTAAAGTGCACACGAACTTTATGGACACATATATATATATATATATATATATATATATATATATATATATATATATATATATATATATATATATATATATATATATATAGGTATAAAAATTGCAGGTATGCAGAAAATAGAAAAGAACACGTTGGGTGCATAATCCGGATTTCCTTAGTATTTTTGTTTTTATTTTTAAGAAGACAGTGCTCCATACAGAAGTAGGGCTTATATAATAATATTTTTTGTTTAAAAATATGATTCCTTCGCTACATAAGAGTTCTCATGTTTCAAAAACGAGAGCCGAAACCATCCAAATAATTATTAAAATTAAGTTGAATTGGGGTGTTTAGTCCCGTTTCATCTTCAAGCGAAGCGAAATTTTAGGAATTAGCTATCTCTTGGTTTATGTGTCTAAAAACACACGTAAACCAAGACATAGCTTATTCTTAAAATTTCGCTTGAAGATGAAACGGGACTAAACATTTTAATATATATATATATTTGGTTAGATTGATGTGAGTTTGTGACCCTGGGTTTCACGATTTTGCGATCGCCAGACGATCGCAAAAGCGTGAAACCGAGGGTCACAAACTCACATCAATCCAACCAAACATGTTAGCTCTATCTCTGATATTGACCGCTTTCTAATAAGTACCGCGCATATAATATACAAATAATTATATATATATTTATATATATATTTATTTATATTTATATACACACACTTTTCACATATAATGTATATATATATATATATATATATATATAAAAAAGGCTTAAACACTAATATTCCATGGTCATAATTTATTCCATTGGAATCGTAAATACGATCCAATTCATCAGACCTACAAATTCAAAAAAGGAAACAGAAAAAAAACAACTCCGAAATAAAAAACAGAATTTAGAGAGAGTGTAAGTATGAGAGTGTGGGACGAATGTTAGGGCTAAAGAGAGGGGTAACAGACTAGAGAAGGAGGAGATTAAACCTTAACTGAGAGAATTTTAGGAGAGGTGAGTGGAAGGGTTTAAGCATATATATATATATATATATATATATATATATATATATATATATATATATATATATATCCTCATAATCAGAATGTCTTATCTTCTTTATTACACAGAGTTTATCCAGTAACATTATACATTGAGCGGTTCTTTGACTGTATTAGTTTTCTGACTTTTATTTCTTTTCTGGGTGTGGCCTTTTTCAGGGTTGCTGCAAATAAAAATCGCTGGACGAATTTTAGTTTTCAGATTGTTTAGTTTTTTTTTTATTTACTTTTTTTTTATCAATGACAGTACATAAAATAATCGAAAGTCTAATATATATTTACGTTATTATTAAGAGGAAAGACCAAAGTATTATTTTATTAAATTCTTTCACCCTTTCTAGCACGTCCGAAATTTTGGTTAAAAATCTTGTTTTTCTGGCGTCAGCGGTAAGCCAAAGATTATACGGAAAATTTAGCTCATTTTTTTTTTTTTTTGCGGGAGAAAACATGCTGATTTGGAAATTCTTGCAAAAATCAAATAAGTGTCAGATCGTAATGAAATATTCAGGAGTTATTCGCAAATGAATGAAAGTATTTTGGAAATAATTATTTTAGAAAAACTTATATATAAAAAAGGCGCTCCCGTCATTTTTATTTTAAATTGTGTTTTACATGTAAAGTTTCCGTTCAGCAACATTAGACCTGTCATCAGGCTGTCAACACGTCAAATCAGCTACTCTCCTTTTTAAACCAGCTACTGTCGAGTTAATGACTGCTTTCTGTGATATTTTATACTTAAAGTAAATAATATTTGTTTCAAATCAGATTAATTATACTTTAAATCAATTAATATTACTCAAATTTCATTTTATTTTTGCATTATTTTTAAAACCGAGGATTAACTTATGTTTACAATTGTCTCAAAAATAGGCGACTTTGTCGACGTTACTGAAAAACATAAAAATCGATCCCAACCAATATAATTTCTATTTGAAATACTCTAGCTTATTGGAAATAGTAAATTTAATCTTTTAGCTTTCAATTAAAGCTGAGATGAAAGCCTCAAGAAGGCTTTTTCATTTTTTTAAATTAATTTAAAACTTAGGTATCACGATTTTTGCGGAGGTAACTAGTTTGGGGTATATGATCTAATCGATTAATATAAACATTTTTTCTTTTTGTTTATGTTTACATCAATTTGGTTATTAAATATCCTACATTGTGATAATAGAATATCTGCCAAGAATGATAAAATGTTATTAGAACCTGGACGTAAATTTACTATGGATGATCTAGCGATTAAAGCACTTTCTAAATATTTTCGCCTTAGTAAATTGTTTTCTCTTTTCATTAGAGTAATATTATTTAAGTCGAAATTGTGGTCAGTTTCATTCCAATGAGCAACTAATGCATTTAATGTTTTGTTTTACAAAAGATCCCTTTTTACTATATAATGTTATTTAATTTCCTTGCGGTTTCTGCGATGTATTATTTGTAGCAATTATTACATGTAATATAGTAAATTACTCCTTCAAGTTTTAGGCTATTATTTTGCTTTGTATTAAGTCTATTTTTTTTAGAACAATGTGTGACAAAATTAAGTTGAGTTTAGATAAATTCTTTTCAATTTTAGTTTGATTTGTTTAGTTTTACGGCATATCAACCTCAATGGGTCATTTAATGCCGACAGCATTTTTTCTGGTAATATTTTTGTTTTGTCAAAAATCTATTTCTGGTAATATTTTTCCTCAAAAATGTATAGCTGGTAATATTATTTTTAAAATGTATTGCTGGTAACAGTTTGTTTTTTGTTTTTTGTTTTTTTCTTCAAAAAATTATTTCTGGTAATAGTTATTTTTTTAGAAAGTATTTCTGGTATTAAAACCTATTTTTAGACTTTCATAATGCTTTTTACCTCAGTTTTGGGGTTATCTATTTGCCCATAGCTGGGACCCTAACAGGTGCTACCACCGCGGGTCAGGATGGATCTGGGAATACCAGCAATTAAGAAGTAGTTCCACGCTCTTCAAAACTTCCTGATCAGAGGTCTTGCTGTTGGACGTAGTTTATCGTCTTACCCTGGACGCGGATGTCGTTTATCGTCATAACCAGGACGCCTTTTCAATTTTAGCTGTGATAGTTGGTGGGTAGAACAATATATATATATATATATATATATATATATATATATATATAATAGAGAGAGAGAGAGAGAGAGAGAGAAAAAAGAAAGATAATATTAGTGGTAAATATACACATACATATGCAATCATATATCTAAAATAGACATACATACATACACATATATATATATTTGTATAAAAATAAATCAAAGAGGATAGAATCCAGGTAGAACTCAATGTCCGGAACAGAGTAAGGATATAATTGTATTTTATATATATATATATATATATATATATATATATATATATATATATATATATTAGTCATCCGACATTTTTTTGTCTTTGGTGTTCAAGCTCTGTTTGATTAAGTGATTGTTTAACTCCACGTGTGGCAATTAATGCCGAAATTTTTTTTTTTTGGGGAGCTTTGAAGTAATAAAAATATGATGTATGTTATTCTGCTTTCACAATTGAATACATGGTAGATGATACTCAGCTTTTGTGCATATACATGTTTGTGTAGACACAATTACTAGAGACACAATTATTTTCATGATTGATTGTTAGGTTGCTAGATTTTATTTAGTGGTGTATCAACACCTCTATGGGCTATTTAATGCTGAAATCTAGATATTTTGAACACAATTTTATGGCTTCAAGTAAATATATTTTGAACGCAATTGTATGCTTCAAGTATAGATGACATGTCCTGTAGGTCATTTGGCTATAAAATGATTTTCGGTTATTCTACGATAAAATGTATTGTCGGTAATTTTACTATAAATACGTACTGTTGGTAATCTTACTATCAATATTTATTGCTGGTAATTTCCTCATACAAAAATGCATTGCTGGTATTTTTACCACAAAAATCTACTTTCATAGTATTTTTTTTACTTGCTTGGGGTATTTGCTCCTAGCTGGGACCCTAACAGGTACTATTGCTCCGGATCAAGATGAAACTGGGAACAAGAGCAATTAAGAAGTGGATCTATGCTCCCCACAACCTCTAATCTCCTGATCAGAAGCCTTGCTGCCGGATGTAGTTTATCGTCATACCCAGGACTTTCAAGTGCTGTAAACTATAAACTTACTTAAGCTTTGATTATTTGTTCAAATTTGGGAACTGTCCAATAAGAATCATTTATCATACTTATTTGAATAAATAACAAGATCTTTGTTGCGTTTTGTACTTTTGGCGGGAATTTAAGAAGAGAAAAAAACTACAAATCAATAGTTCTCATGTTTTTTTACCCATGGATCACTTTTAATAGTTTTTGGCGGAACCCCCATAACCATTCGATAAAAAAAAATTGATTTTTTACTAGTCGATAATTTTAGGGATTGTATTAAAATAATACACTAACAATAAACTAATACGCTTCCTTATATACAATCCTAATATTATTATTATTATTATTATTTCTTTAATATATTATTTTAATTAATTTATATTAATATATAAATATTTTGTTTTATTAATATTTGAAATTCGTATTTTTTGTGGTGTCCTCCCTCTAAAGAGTTTATGTTGGACTCTTCCGCCTACTATAACATTAGTAGGAGAGAAGGCCTTGGGGGAACAGTCGCACAGACTGTTTATTGCTGTCAATCTCTCCGCCTCGGTGGAGAGGAACTCGGACGAGGCGGGTTCAAAAGGAATATTTTTGGCCGAGCCTACGGGCTCGGAGAAACCCACGTTAAACTCGGCCTTGTGCCACATACATTCCTTGTAGGGGGACTGTTAACTATAAGTCGCATAGATTGTTCATTGCTGTCGAACTCTGCCTTGAGCAGAGAGGAACCCGGGCGAGGCTTTGCCGAAGGGCAAAGTTTCGTCCGGGAAGGTAGACAGACCCTGAACCCAGTTATGTGGGTTCTAAGGGAATATTTTTGACCGAACCTACGGGCACGGAGAACCCACAGTAAACTCGACCTTGTGCTACAGACATCCCTCGTGGTGGGTCTGTTAAATATTAACAGTCGAATAGATTGTTCTACTGGGCTGTGACTATTCGCAGCTGCTGTGAGTAGAGAGGAACCCAGACATGGCTGTGCCAAAGGGCAAAGTTTCGTCCGGGGAGGTAGACAGACCCAAACCCGCTTATACGGGTTCTACAGGAATATTTTTGGCCGAGCCTACGGGCTCGGAGAAACCCACGTTAAACTCGGCCTTGTGCCACATGCATTCCTTGTGGGGTGACTGTTAAATATTAACAGTCGAATAGATCTGTTCCAGCTGTGCTGGTCAAACTCTCTGCCTCCGGGCAGAGAGGATCCCCAGACGAGGCTATGTCAAAGGGCAGAGTCTCGTCTCGGGGAAACAGCTACCCGACCCCGTTTTATACGGGGTCTATGGAGAATTTTTGGCCGAGCCTACACGCTCGGATTGCCACACATTAAACACGGCCCTGTGCCACATCCTACCACGTGGAGAGGCTGGTATACATAACAGTCGTATAGATTGAACGCTGGGTCAACTGACACACACTCACTAGTCGTGTACTACTCTTCTGTTGTACTTACTGTTTAATATATGATATAACTGTAACACTTGTTTTATTATTTCTTTAACCATTTACTTAGTCACAACAGTATTATTATTAATATATTTAATTTATATAATAATTATAATCGTTATATAATTTTCCTTTATATATATATATATATATATATATATATATATATATAATCCTTCATTTATATATCCTTCTCAGTTTTTATTCAACTTTTAACATCAAAACATATGGTAGATTAAAAGGGACGCTAATTCACATTGCTTGATCTCATTTTCTGCTAGTTTTAGTCTTGTTTTTCTGTTTTTAATCATACTTATTATAAAACCCTGGTTGTGTGTGTGTCTGTTCGTTTATATATTGGATCGGATTTCCTACATTTTTCAACCGATTTCAACAAAATTTCACAGGACTGCGTAAAATTACCTTGCGGTGGTTCTGACAGCGCCAAAAATTGGAAAAACACAATTGTTTTTGCACGAAATCAATTTGAAAACACGATTAAGAGGCATCACTGTCACAAAGGGCACTCTGTTAAAGGCAAGGAAGGGCAAAAATATTTTAAGTCAAGTGATAGCGATTGCTGTATGAGTCGTACGATTTTTGAATCAAGCACGGGCAACGCCGGGCCATGTTGCTAGTCTCTATATATTTCTATGTTTATATCTAGCCTCTCCATCATCTATGTATCTATCTCAGTTTGTCTCTATCTGTCTCTATATCTTTCTAGCTATTCCTTTTTAGATTTTTCTTTTCTTCTTTGCTTTTTCTTCTTCTCTCGTATTTTCTTCGCTAAACGATTTAATTCTCTCTCCTTTCTTTATCTTTACAATACAGAACTCTTCTTCCTTTCTTTTCAATTCTCCCCTTGCATCTTGTGTTTCTTTCCATTTCTTCTACTTTATTTTTTTTAATCAGTTCACCACAGGCAATAAAGCCACTAAGACTCAAAGGGGTTACTAAGTGTGAAATAATACGAAAAATAAAATAAAAGTCGTCCATATTTATTTCTTTATAAATTGGTAAATCATGAATATTGTATTAGTTTTAATACGATTGTACAAGTTTTCAGAATGTTGCAAATATAAAATTATTATTGTAAATAATAATAATATTATCAATAATTGTTATTATTATTGTAAATAATAATAATAATAATGTAAATAATAATAATAATCAAAAACTTGTCAAAATACAAGGACCTTGAAATAGAAATCTCGAAAATGTGGCATATGGGAACATCAACAATCCCTGTTGTAGTTGGAGCCCTAGGACTGGTTGGAAAAGATTGCAGTAGACTAAATTGAAGGGATTCCTGGAAGTCCATGCCTCAAGGAGATACAAAAAAATTGTTCTCGCAAGTACAGCCCACACCTTACGAAGGGCTTTATCGATGTAATTTATTTTTTTTTTTTTTTTTTTTGTCAGTGGAAAGTGTCATGATGCCATTTCTAACCTTAGGTCCCTGGGCGGGACCCGGAAAGAAATGTGTAAACGCCAGAAATCAAAGAAAATAATAATAATAATAATAATAATAATAATAAGAAGAAGAAGAAGAAGAAGAAGAAGAAGAAGAAGAAGAAGAAGAAATGTGTTGCGTTTTAAGATCTTTTGCAAATTCACGGCTACTTAAATGATAGTCGCCCTTATTTTAGGCTAATTTTTCTCAAATAATGAGGGGTTTTCTTAAGTTTGATAAATATCGGATGTTTCAATTCTCTATTTATTTATTTTTTATTATCTACTCAATTAATGCTTAAATACCAAAGCAAATATTTATTTACGTCTTCTTTCTTTTTTTTTATGTGCCTGTCTCTTCAGAACGTAGGCGATCATGGCTCTCCACTTCCCCCTATCCCTTGTAACTCTCAACAAGTTTCGTCCCTCTGCCACCTCCCCCAGACCACGTTCTGTCATCCACTTGCTCAAGTCCGCCAGGCATGTCATGCATTGCTTTCCCTTGTCTCCTTTTGCATTTATTCGACCTGTGAGTATCAGATTCGCCAGAGCTTCCGTTCTCATTACTTGTCCCAGAAACTTCAGCTGCCACTTCCTGATGTTAAGTATAAGCCTCCTCCTTGTTTGCATCTTCTCTAAGACCTCATCGTTGTTCACACGCTCGGTCCATGATATCCCCAGCATCCTTCTGTAGAACATCTATTTCCGTCGCCTCGAGTCTCTTCTTCATCTTTGAGGAGACCGTCCAACATTCGCTGTCGTAAAGAAGAACAGATGTCACTTAACAGCTCAGTATTCTTTTCTTTGTTACCAAAGAGATCCTTCTGTCTCTCAATAGTCTGCCCAGCTTTTGGAATGCGTCCTTGGCCATCCCAATATGTCTACGGATCTCAGTGTCGCATATACCGTCCTCTGTCAAAACACTTCCCAGATACTTAAATTTCCGTACCAGCTTGATTTTAGTGTTCCCGTCCTGCAAATCACATTTCGGGCTCATTCTTTTACAGATGACCATGCATTCTGTCTTCTTGTAGTTTATGCTTAGTCCTTTCTTCTCGCTCTCCTTCGCTACCTTCTATAGGAGATTTTGTAATTTCTTTTCCGTGTCTGCTATCAGTACTGTGTCATCTACGTATCTTATCTTGTTAAGATTATAGCCGCCGATGCTGAATCCCGGTAGGATTTCCAATTCTCTTACAATTGCCTCGCTGGTCCGGCGAGAAGACGCATCCTTGCCTTACGCCCTTTTTTTATTTTTGTATATTCGCTGAACTCGTTCTCTATTTGCATGCATGCTGTTTGCTGCTAGTATACGTTCTTGATTATTCTAGAAGAATAAAAAAAGAAATAAAAAACAGTAGATAACGATTGACGTTGCATTTAATTTTTTTTAGGGTCAAAGTTCGCTGGGAAGCAAGAGAGTTTCACAGTCGAGAAGTGAGAGAAAAGAAACTGTTATCAAAAAATTACTGTTACATATAGCCAATTCAACTCTAACATGATGAGACCTATCCGCCAATCTAGTATTGGAGTTAAATTCATAAAGTCTAGGTACCATAGAGTAAAGTTCTTCAGAACAATTAACATTAAAATATTTATAGAAAAGGCACGGGAAAGTTACGTTATAGTGGTGTGGAAAGAGACTGAAGCCTAGATGCCAGATCAGGATCAATAACATTGCAGATTCTTCTTTGGATTTTATCAAGAATCTCTAAATATATAGCCGGGACACAACACCAGATATGGCAGCAATATTTGAAGCATGGACGAATGGTAGACTTACAAATATGTATTAAAAAAAATTATTTAGAATTATAAACCAATTTTTTTAGCAGCAGACCTAGCAATAGATTCAATATAATCTTTCCAGTTTATGACAGGGGAGAATGTTAGCTCGAGAAAGCTTAATGAGCTACACTCCTGGAGGTTAGCATCAGCCATACTGATATTCTTTCCTTCTTTTTTCTCCCTGATGGAATTTTTTTAATAAATTATTCTACCCGCTCCCCAAGTCACATTAGCTTTGATATCATTTCTCTTTTTATAGATGCTTTCGTTATAGTGGTGAGAAAGAGACTGATGCCGAGATGCCAGGTAGGGACTAATAACATTGCAGATTCTTATTTGGATTTTATCAAGAATCAGAAACCCTAGACCGGATATGACAATAATATTCGATACAAGGACAAATGGTAGACTTATACCTGTGTAAGGTATATTCTGGTAAGAAAAACTGTCTCAAAGGATATTGAAGCTATGTTCTTGCAGTGGGAAAGAGAGTGAAGCTGAGATGCCTGATCAGGACCAATAACATTGCTGATTCTTTGGATTTCATCAAGAATCTCTAAATATATAGCAGAAGCAGAATACAAGATGTAACAGCAATATTTGAAGCATAGGCAAATGGTAGACTTCCAAATATGTAAGATAGATTCGATAGAGAAAAATTATCAAGCATGGCACAATAAACCAATTTTTTTAGCAGCAGACCTAGCAATAGATTCAATATAAGATTTCCACTTTATGTCAGGGGAGAATGTTAGCTCGAGAAAGCTCAATGAACCAAACTCCTGGAGGTTAGCATCAGCCATACTGATATTCTTTCCTTCTTTTTTCTTCCTGGTCGCGTTTTTTTTTATATATAATTTATTCTACCTCCCTTTTCATTTGTGTGTCTTCTTTTTTAAATGCACTATGGTGTGTGTGTGTGTGTGTGTGTGTGTGTGTGTGTGTGTGTGTGTGTGTGTGTGTGTGTGTGTGTGTCTTCGTCAAATTCAGTATGGTGTGTAACAAATTTTGTTATTGGCTGACAGCTTGTTCTTGATTTCAACAAAGATGACGTTCCCCTCTCTTATCGCCTCATTTTTGACATGGGTTTATTTATTTGCTTTCTTTCCCTACCCTTAATTCCTGTCCACCAAATCTTGCTACCCTTGCTTGTCATGTTACATGGATCGGAATCTCACTTCATCAGCACTTATTAACATTACAAATAGGGTAAGGAATCCGGTGACCTTCAGTCGCATTAATTTTGATACCATTCCTCTTTTTATTGGTGCTTTCATCTCTTCCCATTTCTCGTGATCTCTCTTTCTCATATCTCTTTTACTCTCTCCCATTTCTTCTACTCTTTCTCTCTCCCCCCCCTCTCTCTCTCTCTCTCTCTATCTCTTCTTCTCTCATTCTCGATCTCTTTCTCTCTCTCTCTATCACTCTCAGCCTCTCACCTTTCCGGTTATGCATTCCTCTCTGTCTCTTATCACTATATATATATATATATATATATATATATATATATATATATATATATATATATATATATATATTTTCTAACGACTTTCTATTCACAGACCCATCGCAAAGGAATGGGTGGCTCGCACCCCCCCAATTCATTTTCCTTGCTTGTGAAAATGATGTAAATTTTACCCTCTCCCTACCTCGTCTTAAAGGCCGGTTCCCAACTCTACTCAAAATGCTTTTACGACGAGCCTGCTTATCTATCTATCTATCTATCTATCTATCTATCTATCTCTTCCTGAATCTCTTACTCTCTCTCTCTCTCTCTCTGAATCTCTCTCTCTCTCTCTCCCTCTCTCTGAATCTTTTCTATCTCAGCCTCACTCTTTTTCTCTTTCTTTTGATTTAGTCTTTCTTTTTATTTCCATCTATCTTCCACTTTCCCTTTTTCTTCCATTCTTCTTAATTTTCTCTCTCTTTCTCTTCCCCTCTCCACCTCCTTCAGCTTTTACTGTCCATCTCTTTCTACCCCGCTACCTTCTGCTCTCACTATATTCTATTCGTCTTTTTCTCTCACGCCTTCTCTTACCTCCTCTCTGCATAAATCTCTATTAACTCAATTTTGCTCTTACCTCCACACTCTTTCGTTTTCTTTCTTTCTTTTCATTCTTTCTTACTTTCTTTCTTACTTTCTTTTTTTCTTTCTTTCTTTCTTCACTGCTTGCTCCTTCCTTCCTCCCTTTCTTTCTTTCTTTCTTTCTTCTGTTTTCTTTCTTTCTTTCTTTCTTTCTTCACTGCTTGCTCCTTCCTTCCTTCCTCCCTTTCTTTCTTTCTTTCTTTCTTCTGTTTTCTTTCTTTCTTTCTTTCTTTCTTCACTGCTTGCTCCTTCCTTCTTTCCTCCCTTTCTTTCTTTCTTTCTTTCTTTCTTCTGTTTTCTTTCTTTCTTTCTTTCTTCACTGCTTGATCCTTCCTTCCTTCCTCCCTTTCTTTCTTTCTTTCTTTCTTCTGTTTTCTTTCTTTCTTTCTTTCTTCACTGCTTGCTCCTTCCTTCCTTCCTCCCTTTCTTTCTTTCTTTCTTTCTTCTGTTTTCTTTCTTTCTTTCTTTCTTCACTGCTTGCTCCTTCCTTCCTTCCTCCCTTTCTTTCTTTCTTTCTTTCTTTCTTCTGTTTTCTTTCTTTCTTTCTTTCTTTCTTTCTTTCTTTCTTCACTGCTTGCTCCTTCCTTCCTTCCTCCCTTTCTTTCTTTCTTTCTTTCTTCTGTTTTCTTTCTTTCTTTCTTTCTTTCTTCACTGCTTGCTCCTTCCTTCCTTCCTCCTTTCTTTCTTTCTTTCTTTCTTCTGTTTTCTTTCTTTCTTTCTTTCTTTCTTCTGCTTGCTCCTTCCTTCCTTCCTCCCTTTCTTTCTTTCTTTCTTTCTTCTGTTTTCTTTCTTTCTTTCTTTCTTTCTTCACTGCTTGCTCCTTCCTTCCTTCCTCCCTTTCTTTCTTTCTTTCTTTCTTCTGTTTTCTTTCTTTCTTTCTTCACTGCTTGCTCCTTCCTTCCTTCCTCCCTTTCTTTCTTTCTTTCTTTCTTTCTTTCTTTCTTTCTTTCTTCACTGCTTGCTCCTTCCTTCCTTCCTCCCTCCCTTTCTTTCTTTCTTTCTTTCTTTCTTCACTGCTTGCTCCTTCCTTCCTTCCTCCCTCCCTTTCTTTCTTTCTTTCTTTCTTTCTTTCTTCACTGCTTGCTCCTTCCTTCCTTCCTTCCTCCCTTTCTTTCTTTCTTTCTTTCTTTCTTCTGTTTTCTTTTTCTTTTTTAGCTTTGATTCTTTCGTTTTTTTATTTCAACACTTCTAATTTCTTTCTCACTTTCTTTCTCTCTCTTTTTCTTCAACTCTCCTTCTCCTTCAGTTTTCATTCTCACTCTTTTTCTATTCTCTCCCTTCTCTTCTCTCTCTATTCTTCTTCTCTTTTTTATCTCACGCTTTCCATTACCTCCTCTCTGTATAAACCTAATTTTACTCTCTTTTCCACTCGCTCCCTTCCTCTCTCTTTCTTTCTTTCTTTCTTTCTTTCTTTTTTCTCTCCTCCTTTTCTCTTCAACTATCCACCTCTTTCTATTCCTCTCTTTTCCACTCTCTCTGTATTCTCTCCCCTTCTCTTTTCTCCCTCATGTCTTCTCCTACCTCATCTCTGCATAACCTCTTTTTACTCTCTCCTCCTATCACTCTTTCCCTCTTTCTTTCTTTCTTTCTTTTTTCTTTCTTACTCTTTTCTTTTTTAATTCAGCACTTCTAATTTCTTTCTCTTCCTCTTTCTCTTCCACTATCTCTTACTTTTCCTCTCTTTTCTGCTCTCTCTGTATTCTCTTCTCCTCTTTTTTTTCTCTCACACCTTTCTTTCTTTCTTTCTTTCTTTCGTTTGTTTTGATTAAAGTAAGCGATAAAATGAAAACGGGGATTTACGAAAGATAGGACTAGACGAATGCCCTTTTTTTCTCTCTTTTGCTGGGGGTGGCGTAAAAGGACAGCTGCCGTGTAGGAAAGAGTTGGATCCTTGACAAAGAAGACAGTGTGTGAAAGTGAGCGATATACATGAACTCAATTAAATTTCAGATCGTTTGGAGCTCGTGCAAGACACCAAGTTATCCCATATTGGCTGTGGAAGAATTACTTGATCAATATCACCAACCAGAAGCGAGCGTGAGACAAAGAGATCGATGTGGTATTTGGAAAGAAAAGGAAAGGTCAGTGCCGTACCAAAAAGAAGCAGCTCTTAATATTACGAGTGCGTGACGTCATCGGCGTTTGTGTTAATTACTTACTGACCGTTCCAGCCTCGTTTTCGCATCGGTTGTTCAGCCGTCCCGAACAAGAGAAGTTAGACGCAGAAATCAAATGACAACTGAAGGAATTGAACAAAATTAGACAATAAAATAAATATAAAAAAAAATGGTTGGCAGGAATGATTGGATGGTGTCTGCTTATCTCCACGGATATGCTGAGCAAAAAAAAAAAAAAGATATATATATTTATGCACAGGCCTGCTGTCAGCAAATATCGACGGAAAGGGAGAAATGGTTTATTTGTCGGCTTCACATCGCCCAAATTAATTGGAAAGTGCCTAAAAAGGAAAACAGACGGGGTGAGGAAAGAGAAATGAAGGAAGGACAACAAAAGAAAAAAGAAGAAGAAAAGAACGGAAAATGAAAAGAGAGAAGAAAGAAGGAAATACTGAAGGAAAAGATAACAAGATATGATGAGTTAAAAAGAACGTAAATAACAAAGCAATATGCGAAGGAAGGAAGGAAGGAAGGAAGGAAACGAAAAGAAAAATAGAGAGGGGGAAAAGGAAGGCGAAATGAAAGAACGACAACAAAAAAAAGAAAAGGACGGAAGATGAAAATGGATAAGAAAGAAAGAAAGAAAGAAAGAAAGAAAGAAAGAAAGAAAGAAAGAAAAGATAACAAGATGAGGTAAGAACGAAGTTAAGAGCAAAGTCATATGCGAAGGAAGGAAGAAAGGAAGGAAGGAACGAAGGAAAGGTGTTAGCAGGTAAGAAAGAAAAAGAGCAATAAAAATAAAGAACAGAAAAAGCGATGAGAATGAAGCAAGATGAAAAATGATGAGTTGCGAACGAAGAAAGAAACAAGGTCAGGAAGAAAGAATTAATGGAAGGGAGATATAAAAGGAAGGAAGGAACGATTGATGGAAGGGAGAGGAGGAAGGAAAATGAAAAGATATAAAAGGAAGGAAGGAGGAGGAATTGAAGAAAGGGGAAGAAGGAGGAAAATGAAAAGATATAAAAGGAAGGAAAGAAGGAAGAAAGAAAAGAAGGAAGGAAGGAAGAATTGATGGAAGTGGGAAGAGAGAGGAAAATGAAAAGATATAAAAGGAAGGAAGGAGGATGAATTGAAGAAAGGGGAAGAAGGAGGAAAATGAAAAGATATAAAAGGAAGGAAAGAAGGAAGAAAGAAAAGAAGGAAGGAAGGAAGGATTGATGGAAGGGGGAAGAGAGAGGAAAATGAAAAGATATAAAAGGAAGGAAGGAGGAGGAATTGAAGAAAGGGAAAGAGGGAGGAAAATGAAAAGATATAAAAGGAAGGTAGGAAGGAAGGAAGGAAGGAAGGAAGGAAGGATTGATAAAAAGGGAAAGAGGGAGGAAAATGAAAAGATATAAAAGGAAGGAAGGAAGGAAGGAAGGAAGGAAGGAAGGAAGGAAGGAAGGATTGATTGATAGAAGGGGGAAGAGAGAGGAAAATGAAAAGATATAGAAGGAAGGAAGGAAGGAAGGAAGGAAGGAAGGAAGGAAGGATTGATAGAAGGGGGATGAGAGAGGAAAATGAAAAGATATAAAAGGAAGGAAAAAAGGGGGAAGAATTGAAGAAAGGGGGAAGAAGAAGGAAAATTAAAAGGATATAAAAGGAAAGAAGAAAGGAAAGAAGAAAGATGAACAAAGCTGGTTATATTTTTATACTATATACATTGTTCGAACTGTTATCCTCATCAAATTCACGATGTTCTATGCTCCGGTTTTCTTAAGGTGACATTTGTTGTAATATTGAACCTAGGCCTCCATTTAGTCCACCAGTGGCAGATTGTTCTAATTCCACACACCGTGCCTTTGAATATCAAAGTTTTAACTCTCCAAGATTTTCATACTCTCTGCTTATTGGGTCAATACACTTTTTGGATCAATCAACTAATACTTTTATACACTGGTCTTGGGGACTTGGTGGATAATAGCACTGAAGAAAAAGAAGAAGAAGAAGAAGAAGGGGGAGGTGGGGGAGGAGGAGAATAGGAATGTCTAAAAATCAACAATAAGGAGGTAAGAAGAAGAAGAAGAAGGGTGAGAAGCAAAAAGAAAAAAAGAGAGACGGAGAAGAAGAAAAAGAAGAAGACAAAGAAGAAGAAGAAGAAGAAGAAGCAGGAGGAGGAGGAGAATAGGAATGTCTAAAAATCAACAATAAGGAGGTAACAAGAAGAAGAAGAAGGAGGAGGAGAAGCAAAAAGTAGAAAAGAGAGA
Source organism: Acanthosepion pharaonis (assembly GCA_903632075.3). Lineage (NCBI taxonomy): Eukaryota > Metazoa > Mollusca > Cephalopoda > Sepiida > Sepiidae > Acanthosepion > Acanthosepion pharaonis. The sequence goes on along the minus strand of CAHIKZ030001435.1, from coordinate 1,451,628 downwards.
AGAAGAAAAAGAAGACAAAGAAGAAGAAGAAGAAGGAGGAGGATGAGGAGAAGGAGCATAGGAATGTCTAAAAATCAACAATAAGGAGGTAACAAGAAGAAGAAGAAGGAGGAGGAGGAGGAGGAGAAGAAGAAGAAGAAGAAGGAGGAGGAGGAGGAGCATAGGAATGTCTAAAAATCAACAATAAGGAGGTAAGAAGAAGAAGAAGAAGGAAGAGGAGAAGCAAAAAGTAGAAAAGAGAGAAGAAGAAAAAGAAAAAGAAGAAGACAAAGGAGGAGAAGAAGAAGAAGAAGAAGAAGAAGAAGAAGAAGAAGAAGAAGAAGAAGAAGGAGGAGGAGGAGCATAGGAATGTCTAAAAATCAACAATAAGGAGGTAACAAGAAGAAGAAGAAGGAGGAGGAGGAGGTGGAGAAGAAGAAGTAGGAGGAGGAGGAGGAGAATGTGAATGTCTAAAAATCAACAATAAGGAGGTAACAAGAAGAAGAAGGAGGAGGAGGAGAAGCTAAAAGTAGAAAAGAGAGAAGAAAAAGAAAAAGAAGACAAAGGAGGAAAAGAAGAAGAAGGAGGAGGAGGAGCATAGGAATGTCTAAAAATCAACAATAAGGAGGTAACAAGAAGAAGCAGGAGGAGGAGGAGAATAGGAATGTCTAAAAATCAACAATAAGGAGGTAACAAGAAGAAGAAGGAGGAGGAGGAGAAGCAAAAAGTAGAAAAGAGAGAAGAAGAAAAAGAAAAAAGACAAAGGAGGAGGAGAAGAAGAAGAAGAAGAAGGAGGAGGAGGAGCATAGGAATGTCTAAAAATCAACAATAAGGAGGTAACAAGAAGAAGAAGAAGAAGGAGGAGGAAGCAAAAAAAGAAAAGAGAAAAGAAGAAAAAGAAAAAGAAGACAAAGGAGGAGAAGAAGAAGAAGATGGAGGAGGAGGAGCATAGGAATGTCTAAAAATCAACAATAAGGAGGTAACAAGAAGAAGAAGAAGGAGGAGGAGGAGGTGGAGAAGAAGAAAAAGAAGAAGGAGGAGGAGGAGAATAGGAATGTCTAAAAATCAACAATAAGGAGGTAACAAGAAGAAGAAGAAGAAGGAGGAGGAGAAGCAAAAAGTAGAAAAGAGAGAAGAAGAAAAAGAAAAAGAAGAAGACAAAGGAGGAGAAGAAGAAGAAGAAGGAGGAGGAGGAGGTGGACAAGAAGAAAAAGAAGAAGGAGGAGGAGGAGGAGGAGAATAGGAATGTCTAAAAATCAACAATAAGGAGGTCACAAGAAGAAGAAGAAGAAGAAGGAGGAGGTGAAAAAAAAGTAGAAAAGAGAGAAGAAGAAAAAGAAAAAGAAGAAGACAAAGGAGGAGAAGAAGAAGAAGAAGGAGGAGGAGGAGCATAGGAATGTCTAAAAATCAACAATAAGGAGGTAACAAGAAGAAGAAGAAGAAGGAGGAGGAGAAACAAAAAGTAGAAAAGAGAGAAGAAGAAAAAGAAAAAGAAGAAGACAAAGGAGGAGAAGAAGAAGAAGGAGGAGGAGGAGCATAGGAATATCGAAAAATCAACAATAAGGAGGTAACAAGAAGAAGAAGAAGGAGGAGGAGGAGGTGGAGTAGAAGAAGTAGGAGGAGGAGGAGGAGAATAGGAATGTCTAAAA
>CAHIKZ030001435.1:1440000-1445000 GCA_903632075.3 Acanthosepion pharaonis | reverse complement strand
CGGAGTATCATCCTCATCTTTGTTGCCATATTTATCACAACGTTTCTGCCGTTGTACGCTTCGGCCTTCTTCAGGTGGTTGGAATGTCGAACTTAACACTTTCGCTCGCTGGGATAGACTATTCTAGTTCCACGTGCCATATGTAATGGATGTCAGTTGTCAGTTATCGCTTGTTAATTCCCCTCTCCAAGTTCTCCGCCGCCTTAACCAGGTATTGAACTCACACTCTTTTGAGTTCTGTCACTGGATCTAACTAAGGCCTTTATCCACTGTGCCCTGTGTCCTTGATAAATATGGCAACAAAAATGAGGATGATAGTTCGAACAATGTAAATAGTGTACACAATACCTCATCCCAGAAATATAGACATATACGAGTATATATATATATATATATATATATATATATATATATATATATATATATATAGAGAGCAATTAAAAACGACAGACAAGGTACTACAGTTGAGCTCAACTGTAGTACCTTGTCTGTCGTTTTTAACGAAACATGCATAAAGGAAGGATTGCTGCCTAATTATACAAATATATATATATATATATATATATAGTTTTAAGGTGTGCTATATTTATGGGGGTAAAAGTGCTCAGTATCAGAGATAGAGTGTATATAAGTATAAATGTAAAAGTGAACACTGAAGTCAACAATCAGAAGACATGCTGTTTCATGCTAGACACAATCGTCAGGCTGCTTGACGAGTGCGTCTAGCATGAAACAAATAGAAAAAAAAATGAAAAACGGGCTAGCTAACCGGTTTGGTACCTCGCTCAACAGAGCTAAATCGAGTACATTACATATATATATATATATATATATATATATATATATATATATATATATATATAGAACAATGGACGAAGTATTTACATTATTCGGACTATTGTCCTCATCTTTGTCGCCATATTTATTACAACTTTTCGGCCTTTCAGTATCTGTCTATATTTCTGAGATGATGTATTATGTACACTATTTACATTATTCGGACTATTGTTCTCATCTTTGTTGCCATATTTCTTACAACGTTTCGGCTTTCTTCAGGTGGTTGAAATGTCGATTTTAAACCTTTATTTCGCTCGCTGGGGTAGACTATTCTAGTTCCAACATGCCATGTTTAATGGATGTCCATTGTCAGTTATCTCCTGTCAATTGCCCTTTCCAAGTTCTCCACTGTCTTAACACTGTTTGGATCTAACTAACGCCTTTATCCACTAGGTTATGTGCTAACTAACGCCTTTATCCACTGGGCCACGTGTCGTTGAAGACATTTGTGCATGAATTTCTGGGTATTATAAACCTAATGTCTTCAGCAACCATTTTTTACCAGTGTTCATATTGCAATTTTTTGCTGTTATCATTGCATAATTTTACCAGAGCTCATATTGCAATTTTTGTTGTTATTATCGCTTTTCTCTTGCACTCCTTACTACTGGTTCCCATATTGTATTCATTTCTATACTTGGTTGACTCAGGGGATTTTTGTGGCATATATTTTAATTTGTATATGTGACTAAACCACCCATAAACCGGTTGGGATCATTTTAAAAGAAGTTCGCGGTACAAAATGATGAGGTAAGAATATCTTAATTTGTACGTTCAATACAAGTTACTTTAATAATTGTTGTGTAATATTACTTAGACTAAACGCATTAAGAAATTGATGAGAAAAAGTTCTGGTATCCCATTAAGGGCCTTTCCATTCAACTAATAGTAGCCTTGAGGTGACAAGTTACCTCAATTTTAGACATAATGCACTTTATAAAATTTGTAAAAAATTCTCCTCTATTTCAGAAAAGGGTATTCATTAAAATAACATTTAAAGTAATAATGAACACACACACACGCACACACACACACATATATATATATATATATATATATATATACACTACAGTTCAAAGGTTTCAGGCCACTTCTTGGTAATTTTTAAACTGACCCCAAATGTAGTTATTTTGTACTTTAAATAAGAGAAAATTATTATACGTGGTTTAAAAAAAAGTGAGATATGATTTCTATTAAAAATTTTATTATGACAAAAAGAAAAAAAGGATTTTATGATTAAATTTTGCTCTCGTCAAAATATCCTCCTTTAGCCTTAATTACTGCAGCACAAACTGTTGGTATTCATTACAAAAGTTTCTCAAAGTATAAGCTTGATAATTGATTCAATTCTTTTTTTCAATGGTTCTCAGTGCTCTTTTCATTTTTCTTTTTTTTCGCTCTTCTGACAAGTTCATACCATGCTAATTTTTTGTGGGGGTGGGGATCGATTCAAACTTTTGAACTGTAGTGCATATATACAGTGGTGGAAATAAGTATAAGACACCCTATATATATATATATATATATAATAAAATGGACTAAGTCTAACAATTATTTTAATATATTTATTGTGCATACATTCTTTTTATAGAGAAAATATTTAAGTAAATGTTCTGTTTATAATAAACAGTATTAACAACATTTACCGGACTGAATGTTCGAGAAATTTTTTAGAAAATTCCTACAACGGGAATCGAACCTGTATCCTACACGGAACCGTCGTATAACCTGACGTGCTATAACATTTAGCAACAGAAGAAGCGTCTTGTTAGCCAGGTCGAATTACTGCTTTTTAGCTACAAATTACCAATGAAGTTCCTATTTCTCTCGAACACTCGGATCTGCTCGAAGTGATATGAGCGTTCGAGAAAATTCATGGTAAATTTGTAGTTTAAAAGCAGTAATTCGATCATCCACAGTAAATTTGCGCCCGGATATTTTGTAGATCGTCTGTTATCACAATGTGAGATACTTAATAATAAAAATGATAAAAATATAAGAAAAAAAAAGCTATATCTATGACCAATTTCTGAAGTTGAAACAACTCCCTTGCTTAAAATTTATATGTCCGAATTTCGAACTAGATTCAATGACCAATTTCTGAAGTTGATCCAACACTCTTGCTTAAAATTGAAATGGCCGAATTTCAATCTAGATTTAATGACCAATTACTGAAGTTGATCCAACACTCTTGCTTAAAATTGAAATGGCCGAATTTCAATCTAGATTTAATGACCAATTACTGAAGTTGATCCAACACTCTTGCTTAAAATTGAAATGGCCGAATTTCAATCTAGATTTAATGACCAATTACTGAAGTTGATCCAACACTTTTGCTTAAAATTGAAATGGCCGAATTTCAATCTAGATTTAATGACCAATTACTGAAGTTGATCCAACACTCTGCTTAAAATTGAAATGGCCGAATTTCAATCTAGATTTAATGACCAATTACTGAAGTTGATCCAACACTCTTGCTTAAAATTGAAATGGCCGAATTTCAATCTATATTTAATGACCAATTACTGAAGTTGATCCAACACTCTGCTTAAAATTGAAAATGGCCGAATTTCAATCTAGATTTAATGACCAATTACTGAAGTTGATCCAACACTCTTGCTTAAAATTGAAATGGCCGAATTTCAATCTAGATTTAATGACCAATTACTGAAGTTGATCCAACACTCTTGCTTAAAATTGAAATGGCCGAATTTCAATCTAGATTTAATGACCAATTACTGAAGTTGATCCAACACTCTTGCTTAAAATTGAAATGGCCGAATTTCAATCTAGATTTAATGACCAATTACTGAAGTTGATCCAAAACAATTGCTTAAAATTAAAAGAGCCGAATTTCGAACTAGATTCAATGATCAATTTCAGAATTGATCCAACACACTTACTTAAAATTAAAATGGCCGAAATTCGAACCAGAATGTGTTTTTTCCCTTAAAATTATAATTTTGCAGATGTAAATTATGGGGGGAAGGAAATGAAAGACAATTTCAACCGGATGATATTTTATATATATTTTTATGTTATTATATATCTGAGTAACAATAGAGAGAATATACACTCGTACGCATAAATAATTAAGAAGGCATTAAAAGTAAGGTATTATGGGTGCGGTACGTATGTGGTGTGTGTGTGTGTGTGTGTGTGTGTGTGTGTGTGTGTGTGTGTGTGTGTGTGTGTGAAAGAGAGAAAAAATAATGTTCAGTCACTGAGGGGAAATGTTTTCCCGTACCTGGGAACAAGTTTACAACTGTGGTGTTGTGACTTCATCATGATGGGAGGGAAAAGAAGGTGAAAAAAAACATGGCGTAATAGAGCCAAAAACGGGGACTTAACACGTGTTAAATAACGGAGAAAATCTGTTTGATAGTGTTGAAACTTGACTAATGCATGGAATAATAATGCAACACAAAATGTACTTAGAACAAAATGTATTGAAACAAGAAAGTGTACACAATATTTACATATAGTCTCTTGTATATTCCTGGTAAGACGGTTCCTGGAGAATGTGTTGACTGAGTCGCAGTCGGGCAGAGTCTCTGGTTGAATCTCTTGATTCCTTCCTCTTCTCCCGGTACCAACCATATTTATATGGTCGGTACTCCACTATGCAAATTAGGTGGATCCTACCACAACAGATAGCGACCGATTTGATAAATAGGAGTGTTTATTGATTAATAATTGCGTGAAACTATTTTTGATGTGTTTGTCCTTGTTAGCTTTATTTAAAATTGCAGCAAGTATTACGGGACATATTTCATATTTGAAAAGACCAATAACTTCTGTTTTGCGATATCAGAAGAATCCACGATGTAGGGCTGACCCAGTTCCTATGACCGGGGGTTTAGGTGTAAATAGGAGAAATAGTTACACGCAGACACGTACAGAGCCGTGCACGCGCATAGATAGATAGATAGATAGATAGATAGATAGATAGATAGATAGATAGATAGATAGATAATACGCAGATTGAGATAGATAGATAGATAGATAGATAGATAGATAGATAGATAGATAGATAGATAGATAGATATGAATAGACTGAGGTAGGTAGATAATGCGCAGACTGAGATAGATAGATAGATAGATAGATAGATAGATAGATAGATAGATAGATAGATAGATAATGCGCAGATAGATAGATAGAT
>CAHIKZ030001435.1:1427500-1430000 GCA_903632075.3 Acanthosepion pharaonis | reverse complement strand
AAATTGGACAGATTATTGCAAGACAGGAGGATATCTTTGGTAACAAAGAAAAGAATACTAAGCTGTTAAGTGACATCTGTCCTCCTTTACGGCAACGAATGTTGGACGATCTCCTCAAAGATGAAAAAGAGACTCGAGGGGACGTAGATGTGGTTCTACAGAAGGATGCTAAGGATATCCTGGACCGAGTGTGTGAGCAACGATGAGGCCTTGGAGAGGATGCAAACAAAGAGAAGGCTTATACTTAACACCAGGAAGAGGCAGCTGAAGTTTCTGGGACAAGTAATAAGAAAAGAGGGCCCGGGGAATCTGATACTCATAAGTCGAATAGAGAGAAAGAGAGACAAGGGAAAGCAATGCATGACATGCCTAGTGGGCTTGAGCAAGTGGATGACAGAACGTTGTCTGGGGGAGGTGGCAGAGGGATGAAACTTATTGAGAGCTACAAGGGAAGGGGTGAAGTGGAGAGCCATGATCGCTTACGTCCTGAAAGGACACGGCACATAAAAAGAAAAGAAATGCTTTGTTGCTTAATTTTTGAATGTTATACTAAATATTTTTGTCCTTTAACACTACAATAATTTTGAATTTTAATTAGAAATATAGATTGTTTGTTATCCTATATATATATATATATATATATATATGAAGAAATATATATTATTATGAAGAAATATATGAAGAAATATAGTTTGAAGGTATGCTATATATGAAGAAATATAGTTTGAAGGTATGCTATATATGAAGAAATATAGTTTTAAGGTATGCTATATTTATGGGATAAAGTGCTCAATATCAGAGATTGAACATGTGTAAATATAAAAGTGAACATTGAAGTCAACACTTAGAGGCGACAGTCTGTTTCATGCTAAACGCAATTCTCAGGCCACATGCTTGGAAGGAAAAACTCTGCTTGGAGGAAAAACATTTATAATTATCTTCCCAGATCAAAACAAACTACAAAATAAACGATCAGAAGTCATCTCAAAATGCAAACACGAAAAAAAAACGAAAGCCGAAAATAAAAAAGAAAAACAAATAAAATAAAAATAAATAAGCAAAAACAAATAAAATAAATTAATCCAAATAAATATAGTAGATAATAAACAAATTAACAAACCACACCCTCCAAAATAACCGTTAGAATAGATTACCCACAATACAATAGACTATCTACAATGCATCACTGACCCGTATATATAAATAGTCGAAAAAAACACAACGTATGTGCCCTGATGATTGTGTTTAGCATGAAACAGTCACCTCTGAGTGTAGACTTCAATGTTCAATTTTAAATATATACAGGATGCGAGTGCTATTTGAGGACATATTGTTTTAAGTTCACTACACATTCAAATCATTTATTATATTATTTTTTTTATTTCAGATAACCCATTCAGAGGAAGATATTAACCCAAGAAATGAAAAGACATACAGTCATTGTTGCTTTAGCTGCAAAACATAGTGATTTAAAAATCAGTAACTTTTTACATGTTGCCAGATCATTTGTTCATAAGGTTCGGTTGGAGCTAGAGGGATGTCGTGGCAATGTTTCCATCTGTAGCAAAAAGAAAATAAAAGCATTCACAGCGCTCTGATACCGTGGGAACACCAGAATTTATACCGAATGTTCAAAATATCATCGGTGAGAACCCCGGAATATCTATGAGGTCCATCGCCAAAGAACCCCAGATATCAGAGTAGACTATCAGAAGCGTGGTACATCAGGACATTCGATATAATTCATATGTAATGAGGGAAAGCCAAAGAAGACACAGGAAAAACCGTTACCGAACAGACACACTAATTATGAGCGGGAAGAGAAAAGAGGAATCAGGAGGACAGTAGATAGCGACTGACATTGCATTTAAATTGTTGCAGACTAAAGTTGGCTGGAAGGCATGGAATGGAGTTCCACAAGCGAGAAAAGAAACTATTAGCATAAAACTTACGGTTACATCTCGCCAATTCACGTGTAAATTGATAAAATCTCGTCACCAGTCTTGTACTGCACATACATTCGAACAGTCTAGGCACTATAACGAAGAGTTCACCAAACAATTATCAAGAAAGTATTTATAGAAAAGGCACAGGGAGGCAACCTTATGGCGATGGGAAAAAAGACTAAAGCCGAGATGCCAGAACAGGGCCAGTGATATTGCTGATTCTTCTTTGTATTTTATGAAAGAGCTCTAGGCAAATTGCAGGAGCACCTGACCAGGCAGCAATATTCTAAGACTGAGCGAATGGTGGTAGACTTAAAAATTATTGATAAAATCCAAAGAATTATAGAAAATGGAGAGAAAAATTGTCTAGCACGACACAGTGAACCAAATTTCAGCTGACCTAGCAATAGATTCAATACATATATATATATATATATATATATATATATATACATATATATATATATATATAATTTGTGTATTTAGGTAGAAATCCTTCTTTCATGCACATTCCATTGAATACGACAGACAAGGTGCTTTTATTTAGTTTTTTA
>CAHIKZ030001435.1:1400000-1422500 GCA_903632075.3 Acanthosepion pharaonis | reverse complement strand
TACAAGCGAACTAGGCTCGCCATAGTTACCCACCTTTCGCTGGAATCTCGCGATAACAAACGCTTTCTATCAGTTCTGATCTCCATCTTGAGTTGATACCCAAAGAATCTGACCAGATCCTGATGCGAATAACGTTCGTATCACAAGATTTCATTCATTCCCCACGTCCACACCGCCCTTCTCGCCGTAGCTAGCAACGTGAGAAACACCACCCGTTTTGAGAACGGGGACGACACATTTTCATAAGCGTACGCGAGATCAATGGATGCAAACTGATCCGGAGCAATACGAGCCGTCAAGTCGCCGACATAGTTCCAGAACAGGCGCTCATGAGGACAATGGTAGAAGGCCACACCGATTACATCCATCCAGCATCCTCTGAAGTCTACATCATTCAGAGATAGCACGTTCCGAATGAATCGCCAGGTAAGCAAAAATTCAGGGTTACTGAGATAATCAGCCACCGATGGCTAAGACCAGAAAAGGCTCAACTCTGATAAAGCTGAGCCGGCCTTGTAGAGGATCCTTCGTGACCCCGACCACTAATTCACGATACAATAGTCTACGGGATAGTGAAAGGTCACTGGACAGAGAAATGACCTTCAAGGTCGCCCGACACTCTCAGAATTGATTGATTCCGAGGTTTACGACGACGCTCATACCCGAAATAGGAGGAGTGGTGGTAAGGCTAGGGAAGGCGTCCCTGACACTCGCCTCCAAAATCGCGTCCTCTGTCAACGCTCGGAGTAGGATAGCCAACTTTGAGGCGTGCCGATGGCACAATAAGTGCGGCATTCCAAGCCTTCCATGATACGAACATTGGGCAACGGCCTCCCTGAAAACTTCACGCTTGCGGCCACCGATCAAGGGGATAGGCAACAAGCCCACAAGCGCCTTCTTTCGGTCCCTGCAGAGAGGAAGTACAGTCAATCGATAACCGATAAGAAGAAAGACAAAATTGGCACACGCCTCAGCTCCACGCTCTACGGACAACCGCCGTCGTCCTCTGACTGTACTTCGGACCTATTCTTCTTCGGCTAGAGCCCGAACCACACTCCAAGGCTCCTTGGTAAACCGGCTCTCGAAATGCCACACATGCCCTTAGTCGACCTCAGAGTACGCCCCTCCGGGGTATTGATCTCACGAATGTATCGATCGGATTCCTTGTGCAATTCTGAGCCCATATTCAGAGCTTCATTACATATATTGTTTAACCTATGTATAATTACCTGATTTTGACCTGATAGCGCTTGCTAGCCTTATGTTCAAGAACCTGTCTAGCTAGCTATCGATATATCTATTTATCTACCTATATATCTATTCCAGACTGCCTATATATATATATATATATATATATATATATATATATATATATATATATATAGTCTATCAGTCTTCATCTCAAATCAAATCGATCTATCTGTCTGTCTAGCTATCGATCTATCTATCTATCGATCTATCTGTCTGTCTAGCTATCGATATATCTATTTATCTACCTATATATCTATTCCAGACTGCCTATATATATATATATATATATATATATATATATATATATATATATAGTCTATCAGTCTTCATCTCAAATCAAATCGATCTATCTGTCTGTCTAGCTATCGATCTATCTATCTATCGATCTATCTGTCTGTCTAGCTATCGATATATCTATTTATCTACCTATATATCTATTCCAGACTGCCTATATATATATATATATATATATATATATATATATATATATATATATATAGTCTATCAGTCTTCATCTCAAATCAAATCGATCTATCTGTCTGTCTAGCTATCGATCTATCTATCTATCTATCGATCTATCTGTCTGTCTAGCTATCGATATATCTATTTATCTACCTATATATCTATTCAAGACTGCCTATATATATATATATATATATATATATATATATATATATATAGTCTATCAGTCTTCATCTCAAATCAAATTCTTACTCTTGTATTCATCTGCACCCAGATGCGGGGAGGCATGTCGTTATCACCATAGAAAACTGTACGCCTGCAACAGTTATTTCTCTCTCTCTCTCTCTCTCTCTCTCTCTCTCTCTCTCTCTCTCTCTCTCTCTCTCTTTTACAATATTATCATGTCTATCATATCTTTCTTTACCACTCGCCTCTTCCACGTCTCCCCTTTCTTTCTCTCTCTCTCTCTCTCTCTCTTTCTTTTTCTGTCTTTCAACCTTTCTTTCTCCTCCCCCTCCCCCTTCAACACCATTTTGACTTTCTCAGCTTCCTAATTACGACGGCAGGCAAGTTTACCATGGAAGATTAATCCGTGAAAAGCCGAAAAATAAAGGAATGGAAAAACGAAAACGTACAGAAGCCACATCCAGCCTCCTTGGTGAACCTGTGGAACCAAGATTTTTATGTTTTGTAGGGGTGGGGAGTCGTGGCGGGGGCGAATTAAAGTTGTTCTTTAACGCTTTTCAACTCTCATAGTTTTGAATTTTTCAAACCTCACGGCAAGTGAGAGAAAAACGAACGAGTTCTCCACTAACAAAAAATTACATGTAACTTGTTAAGGAAGAAACGATCGGATCTTTGATGTGTTTAACTGGGAAGAAAAAAAAAATGAGGAATTTTTTTTCTTTTTTGCTACAGGATACAAACTCGCAAAGCAGGCAAACGGATTCATTTGACTTTGTAGACATCGCGCTTCGTTTCTCTCTGTGTCTACCTAAACCAACGATATTTGCATTGTAAGTAAATAGAAAAAAAAAACTTTTATTTCTAATTCTTGAAATGGGTCAGATGCAGAAAATCTTTTCTCTGTTCCTCATATGCTCTCCATATATATATATATATATATATATAAAAAGAAAGAACAGTCAGATATATAATCCGGTGTTCTTATTGATATTTTTATTTTTACAAAATAGTACTCAATGTAAATTTACAGAGCATTACGTTGGGTGTAATAGAAAGAGGGATGAGGTGTTGAATATATATATATATATATATATATATATATATATATATATATATATATATTATATTACAACGTCGTGCCTTTATTTATTTTTGAAAATAATAATGTAGCGTTCTTTAGTTTTAAAAACAAAACAAATATAAAAGTGTTAGGTGGTCATTTGATAAAAAAAAGTCGCCTAGGCATATATATATATATATATATATATATATATATATATATATATATATATATATATATATATGCATGTATATACATTTATATACCTATATCAGTCTCTCTATATATATATATATATATATATATATATATATATATATATATATATATATATATATATATATATCATACCTCTATATATATATTTATATACCTATCTAACTGATTATCTATTTTTTCTATCTGTCACAGCCTATTCATATATATCTATCACAAACTTTACGTATCTAGCAATATATCTCAATATTGTCATATCCATCACAGCCAGTCTATCTACCAATTTATATATCTATCTCGGTCTGTTTATTATCTATCTATCTATCTATCTATCTATCTCAGCCTATGCAAATCTATCTCAATTTTTTAGTATCTCACTCTCTCAGTCTATTTATATATCTATCTATCTAGGCCCCTGCATATCTATCTCAAGCCTTTCATATCAATCTATCTAAGTCAGTCTGTCTATCTGTCTATCCCAGCCTGTTCATATCTATCTATCTATCTATCTATCTATCTATCTATCTATCTATCTATCTGGATTTTTCATATCTTCCTACCTATCTATCAACTTATCTTTTGTCGTTGGTCCATATCACAGTCTGTTTGTATCTATTTTTCTATCCAACGGCTATCTATCTATCTATCTATCTTTTATCGTTGCTTCATATCACAGTCTACTCATAACTATCTTTCTAACTCGCCTGATAACATTTATCTTTCTATCTCAGTCTGGTCCTTTCTATCTATCTATCTATCTGCCTGGTTGTGCATCTAAGTCTGTTCACATCTATCTCTATATTTATCTATCTATCTGGATCATTTAATATCTACCTACCTATCAACCTACCCTTTTGTCGTCGGTCCATATCACAGTCTGTATGTACCTATTTTTCTATATAACTCGGCTATCTATCTATCTATCTATCTATCTATCTATCTATCTATCTGAGTCTGTTCATATCTATCTATCTATCTATCTATCTATCCATTTCAGTCTGTTCACATCTGTTTATATATATCAGTCTATTTATATTTGTCTATCTCACTCTTTTCTTATATTTCTATATATCTCCACTCTACCTTCGAGTGGCTCCTGGACTTCGTACATGTTGAACCTTATTGTAAAAAATTAAGAATTAATATGTTTCGATAGATAGCAGGAAATAAAGATGGAAAAACGAGGATACGGACTGGTAAAAGAAAAAACAAATTAAGAAATAAAGATAATGAACACACTGGCATAGATATGAGCAGAGGGAGATAGATAAATAGCTCGCTCGATATGGAAAAACACACACATATATATATATATATATATATATATATATATATATATATAAGAAATATATATATAAAGAAAGAACAGTAAGATATATAATCCGGTGATCTTATAGATATTTTTATTTTTACAAAATATGCTCAAAAAAAATCGGTTTATTTTTATTTTTACAAAATAGTGCTCAAAAATTCGGTTTATTTTTATTTTTACAAAATAGTGCTCAAAAATTCGGTTTATTTTTATTTTTACAAAATAGTGCTCCAAAATTCGCTTGAGGATGAAATGGAACTAATGTCTTTAATTTAATTACAAAATTAAATTCGAAACTTTCAGCTTCCATTTTTGAAACATGGTTAGAACTGTGTAGCGACAAAACTATATTTTAAATCAATTAATTTATAATCTATCTAGATATCTATCTCAGCCTATGCATATCTATCTCACGCTTTTCATATCTATCTAAGTCAGTCTGTGCATCTCATGTCTCTTCATATCTATCTATCTATCGAGATCTTTTCATATCTGCCTACCTATCTATCTTTTGTCTATCTTTTTCGCTCCATATCACAGTCTGTCTGTATGTATCTTTCTAACTCGGCTGATATCTATCTATCTATCTATCTCAGTGTATTCATATCTATCTATTTCAATTCGTTGGTAGCTATCTATCTCAGCCTATGCATATCTATCTAGCTATCCATCTATCTATCTATGTATTAATCGAAATCTTTTCATATCTGCTTTCCTATCTATCTACCTATGTTTTGTCGTGGATCCATATCACAGTCTGTTTGTATCTATCTATCTATCTATCTATCTATCTATCTAACTCGGCTATTTATCTATGTCAGTCTCTTCATATCTATCTGTCTATCTCAATCGGTTCACATCTCTGTGTGTATGTGTGTGAATGTGTTGCAACCTAGAGAAGGTTTGCTAAATAAAATAATCAAACGAAGGTTGGTAATGAACGATAATACTTAGGACAAGAACAACACATATAAGCGCGGAGAAGTAGTCAGCTGCTAGAAGTGAGTCACGTGAAGTCCATAATGAGTCTCCAATTTGCAGGATATCTACCAACGACCCCACGCTGTCAGATATAGCACAAGGCCGAATTTAATGTGGGGTATCCGGGCCCGTAGTCTCGGCCCAAAATTCCCCGTAGACCCTGTATAAAACGGAGTCGAGTAGCTATTTCCCGAGACAAAACTCTGCCCTTCGACCTAGCCTCGTCTGGGGAGCCTCTCTGCACTGGTTCGCCTAATAGCAGTGGACTACTGTATACTTATTTTGAAAGTGTTCTATCAAATACCTTTATTATAGATAACACTTGTTCATTTTTAAGTAGTCTCGTTAGATCGCAACTTTCATGTGGATGCCACGCATGGTACCAATTCCTTCAGAAATATCGAAACCAACAAATGGCCTTGAGGGAATCAAGACAGTAGTTTTTACTTCAAGACCGTCGTTCTCCGAACCTCTTGGACTGGCGCTACAGGATCACAAACAAAGAATTTTACCATGTAACAAAAAACACATCACTCGAGGACTTTCTCAAATTACATTTGGTTTGGTTTGCTTTGTTTTACAGCATATCAACCTCAATGGGTTATTTAATCCCAACAAAAACGTTATTGCTGGTAATATATATATATATATATATATGTGTGTGTGTGTGTGTGTGTGTGTGTGTGTGTGTGTGTAAAAATATATGGAAAATAGGAAAGAACTCGTTAGGTAAATAATCTAAAGTTCTTTAGTATTTTTGTTATTATTTTAAAAAAATAGTGCTCGATACAAAAGTAGAGCATAAATATAATTATTTATTTAAAAATGTGATTCCAACACGCTACATAAGAGTTCTCATGTTTCAAAACAAGAGCCGAAAACTTCAATATAATTATTTGAATTAAATTGAATTTAAATAATTATATTGAAGTTTTCGGCCCTTGTTTTGAAACATGAGAACTCTTATGTGGCGTTGGAATCATATTTTTAACTAAATAATTATATATATATATAAACCTAAAGAGCCAGACAAACCTACCAAGGTTTAACCTACGTAGCCAGCCTTCCCTGATGATCCGCGTAGGTGAAACCTTGCTAGGTTTGTCTGGCTCTTTAGGTTTAATTAGGTTGTTTCTACTTAGCTTATTGAGCACTTTATTTAGTTATTTTACTTACTCGTATCGGGTTTTATTTCTTTGGACTCCGGACTTGGATGTTAGACGATTATTTTCGGCTGACGTACATGTTCTTTGTTCTTTCTATTTTTTTTTTTTTTTTTTTTTTGGTACTTTTTTTTTTCCTTTGGTATTGGTTTGGTTATTTGCAAATCAAGACACCGAAGGTTTTCCGGACGAGTATAATTTCTTATATTTTTAAGATATTATTATTATTATATATATATATATATATATATATATATATATAGTAAGTAGGAGGATTTGATAATCATATAATTAATTCATTGAGTCTGATAGAAACCTCAACAGGAATAGAGGAAGCACTGGACGGCCGTTTCGTCCTATAATTGGGACTCATCAGCAGTGCGCATCCACCACCGAGTATCGAAACCCTGACAGTTGGGTTGTCAAGCAGACAACATACCAACTGTACCAAATGGGTCTCGGTACCGAAGAGATTCATATCAGACTCAACTTAGCGCCGCTCGCTCACATATTCCGTGGCGGAACTCAACCACAGTCCTATGGTTATATAGCGAACTCAGTTGAGTTGCGCCACGGAATATGGATGCGCACTGCTGATGAGTCCCAATTATAGGACGAAACGGCCGTCAAGTGCTTCCTCTATTCCTGTTGAGGTTTCTATCAGACTCAATGAATTAATTATATATATATATATATATATATATATATATATAAAAGAAAGAGGTTGTAATGGTTCCAACGTGAGAAAAGTATGTATATTAAAGAGAAGAGAGGTGCCGCCAATGTTTTTGGTTGTAATGTGTTTTTTTAGAAAAAATATTATGCTTTTATTTTCCATAATTATATATATATATATATATATATATATATATATATATATATATATATATATATATATATATATATTTCAAAATGCATTTCTGGTAATATCTGGGTTTTTTTTTCAAAATGTATTGCTAGTAATATCTTTTTTGTTTTTCAAAAATGCATTGCTGCTCATAATTTATTTTTTACAAAGTATTTCTGGTATTAAACCCTATCTTTACACTTCCACAGTGCTTTGACCCCAGTTTGGTGGTTAACTATTTGCCCATAGTTGGGACCCTAACAGGTGCTACCACCCCGAATCGAGGTGGACCTGGAAACACCATCAATCAAGAGGTGGTTCCACGCACCTCAAAACCTTCTGATCAGAAGCGTTGCTGTTGGACGTAGTTTATCGTCTTACCCAGGACACGACAAGCAGTAACAACTAAATGGACTAGACCCAATGTATCTCGAAATGAAAATATTGACACAATCCAGGTGTTGATGTTCTACGCTACTTCCAACAAAAGGTTAGGAAGGAAACTTCCACAAATACTGGAAAAGAGCGACAACAAGTAGTAAACACGAGAACAAATGTTTAAATAGAAACAGTTACCATTCTACCATTAGTCCTTGCTTTGAATACAGTGAGTCCCTCGTATCCGCGGGGTTAGGGACCAGAACCGGCCGCGAATAGTTAGAATCCGCGAATACTTGTAACCCCAATAAAACTGCCTATTTTATTTGTTACAACCACATATGCCTTAAACTTTCACCCTAAACAATTTAGAAACATTTCAGACCCTTTTTAAAACATTTTTGAAAAATAGTATTGGTGACTATACACTTAGCGTAAATTTTCTTTCATACGTACAACGATCATTTTTAATTACGCATAAATCGATACAACCATTGAAAATACTGTATAAAATATGTGTAACAAGACATAAAATATAAAGTTTCAAACATTTTCTAAAAACAGAACAAGTGATGATTCCCCCAGCAGCCCCTAACAAAGAATAAAGCCTAAGAATTACGCATGTTTTTTGCGTTTGTTTTTTACAATGAAGATGTACAAATCTGCCAATTTTTACCATAAAAATGGACTGTTATATGTTTTAAGTCACGTAAATAACAGGAAAATAATACAAGAATATTTTAAATATGTTCTATCGAAAAAGTACGCGAATCGAGGGCGTTCTCAGCGAATAATTTGTATATATGTTCTTCAGGAAAATACGCGAATAACAAGTACATATGTTCTAAGGAAAAATCAGCGAATATGTGAATCCGCGAATGCTGTGACTCAAATAGACCGAGGCTCACTGTATTGCTGCCACGTCTCGTCTGCTTCTTCTGCTATGTATTTAGAAATTCTTGATAAAAATCCAAAGAATAATCTGCAATGTTATTGATCCTGACGAGGCATCTGGGCTTCAGTTACTTTCCCATCGCCATATCGTTGCATTTCTGTGCCTATTTTATAAATACTTCCATAGTAACGTTCTGACGAGCTTTCGTCTTTCATTGCTGTTTCATTTTTAAATGGTATTATTTTATTCCCCATTCCACAGTCAAATTTACACTATGGGAACTAGATAGGACTTCATAGAGACCCTGAGGTATTAAGGTGGCTGTAGTAAGAATGGTAAGTAAAAATGTATTGTTTTGGTATAAGGAATACTGTGTTATGTTTGGGTCACTAATCGAGGTTAGCTAAGTTTTAGATGTGACAGATTGAAGAGCAGTCTTCCTCTATCTCCCCTTTTGGTCTTGTACCACATTTTTGTATTATTTCAAATAAATATTACTTTCCTCTATGGTCCATATGGGGACTAGTTAGAACTACATAGAGACTATGAGGTATTATGGTGGCTGTAGTAAGAATAGAAAGTAAGAATGTATTGTTTTGGTGTAAAGAATATTGTGGTATGTTTGGGCCAGTAATCGTGACTAGATAAATTTAAGATGACTGAAGCGTATTTGGTCCTTTTTCTCGGTCTCTTCATATTTATTTATTTATTTAAATATCTATCTAGATATCTATCTCAGCCTATACATATCTATCTCACGCTTTTCATATCTATCTATTTAAGTCAGTCTGTGCATCTCAGTCTCTTCATATCTATCTATCTATCTATCTATCGAGATCTTTTCATATCTGCCTACCTATCTATCTTTTGTCTTCGCTCCATATCACAGTCTGTTTATATCTTTCTAACTCGGCTGATATCTATCTATCTATCCATCTATCTATCTATCTATCTATCTATATATATATATATATATATATATATATATATATATATTAAGACATTTTTTATGTTTTTACGTTCTTTTTACTATCCGCCCCCTTTTGGCCTTGTGTCACATTTTTCTATTACAACAAAATAAATATTGTTTTCCTCTTTGGTACCAAGACTTTATGAATTTAAGCGCAGTACTCGATGTGCGGGTGGTGTAATGGAATGAGAAATCTGAGTACCGTGTTCGAATTCTAGTCGAGTTCGTTACATTCGCTTACGCGCAAATACTTTTGGAAAGGTATGATTTCATCTCTTCACCCTCCATATATGGGTTGAATAGTAGTACAGTCTGGGTTCTATAGCCTTGGTTGGCAACCAGTCCAGCGCAGAAAGAAATGGCAACCTACTGCTGGAAAATATTCTTCCTAGTCAGATCAAAAGACCCGTGTATCACCGTGTGGCATTTAACTAACTGCAAGCGGCAAGGTTTCATCAGTTTTCAGTCGCAACTGGTTTGATGTAACCGTAAGTTCTTGTGTCATAGTAGCATTATTGCCTTGCTTGAAATGATAAAATATGATTTTTCTAAAGCAGCACTAGCTGTTAGATCAATGAATGCTGAATGTTTCCTTATAAGGAAACAGCTATCATTACCATTACCATTCATAGAACAACTGTCAATATCTTTTTTCAGTTATTTTTTCAAGATCTTGATTCTCCTTCAATGTCCTCATTCATTCAGTTTTACATGTTTTTTGTTTTTTCTTCCGTACTTCTAAATGTTATATCAAATGATACAGTTCGACGAAAGCCTGGAAGAGCCGATCTATATCGCAAATATCCGATTCGAATTTCAAACAGAGAAGAACTGTGAATTGCAACAATAGTCGGATGCTCCCCATTTTTTTTCTGCGTAGAATGTTGATTGATATCGAATATCGGAGCCTGTATTTGCAGAATTTCCCTCGCACAATACAGACCGCCATCTTCGCTTTCGTGTACACATTCCTTCTCTCTTGCCGCCATGTTTTTCAACGCTATGGCGGCCAATAGCGACTCTAATCAATGTACGGTGGCGCCTTTTCTTTGTTTACGCTCTTTCCAGGCACAGTTCAGGTCGGGCCGCTCGTGTTGGCTACCACTAAATTTGATTTATAGGCCCATATCTTTACAATTCTAAAAAGCGGACAAGATACACACACACACACACACACACACACACATATATATATATATATATATATATATATATTATATATATGTGTGTGTATGTGTATATATATATATATATATATATATATATGTGTGTGTATGTATATATATATATATATATATATATATATATATATATATGTATGTATGTATGTATGTATATATATATATATATATAATAAAATAATTAGAAGTCGTAAACAGTCGATTGAAGAGTACAAAGTCAGGGTTAGAAGGAAAACTAGTTTCGTTTTTTGATAAAATTTATAAAGGCCAAAAATGTACATGGAGTAAGCACATTCCATCTCTGTGAATAGATACAAGGTGCGATGAATAAATTGTCATCTAAATTACGCAAAAATGAAAATAACACTGACATCTCATTTTAACAAATATATTTACCAAAATTGACACAAAAATATTTTGAAATACTAAAGAATAAATTTATTCAATAAAATCGCCATTGGCTTCAACCACAGCCTCCAGACGACCTCAGAAACTCCTGCAACTCATCTGGACGGTCTCCTTGATTAAGTTGGGGAATGCTGCCATAATGCTATCATCTTTGGTGTTACAAGGAATTTTGTTGGTCTCTCGATCAACTTCACCAGGGAGTTGTTAGGTGGCTAGTTTTAAGGGGTGATGCGGTCGCATAAATTATCTAACAGCCATGACTAGCTTCTCCTGCTTGTGTGGCATGGTGCAGAGTTGTCAAACATAGCAATCAGCCACCACCTTAACCCAGGAAACACTACCTCCTCAAGGTACTTGATGTAGGCCTCCGTGTTGAGTCTGAGGCATTGTGAGACGATGAATGGAGGCATAACATCGCCATCACTAGTGATTACTCCAAACACCACGATATTGACTGGATATATCATCCAACTCTTTCCGAATCCTCTGCATTGTCCATAGATTGACACCCAAACACTCTGAAATGTTCGTACTGGAGTTTCCAGTGCAAATGCCAAAGAGTACAGCATACCGTTTCCAAGTTTCTGGCAGATTGAATAGCGGCATGGTGCTATTTTTCTCACAGACAGTGCATAACTGACCATACTATACTGTGTAGTCGACAAAATCAAAAACAAACACGCATGTGCGAAATTAAAATATAAAATGGCGACAGTTTATCCATCGGATCCTGTAGGGACTCGGCATATCGACATTTAATTTACTTGTTTATTTATTCTGTTTTTATCTTTTGACAAAACATTTAGAGCAAAAGCAGATATATATATATATATATTATGAAATGGACAAAGTCCGACAATTATTTTAAGACATTTTTTATGTTTTTACGTTCTTTTTACAGATATAAATATTTTAAGTAAATGCTCTTTTTTATAATAAACAGTATTAACGACATTTACCGGTCTGAATGTCTGAGAAATTTCCATATAAAATATGCGTCCGACAGGAATCGAACCTGTATCTTATATGGAACCGTCATATAACCTGACGTGCTTTTACCGATTGAGCCACAGAGGATTGTTTCGGTTAGCAAGAAGAAGTGTAGCTTAAAAACAGTAAAATCGACCTTGCTATCGGTAAAAGCAGACATTAAAAGAACAAGATTTAAGATGTCAGTAGATGACAATTGACAATGCATTTAAATTTTTTTGTAGATTACAGCTGACTGGGAAGCAAGAAGCCAGAAGAGAGTTTCACAGGTGAGAAGTGCGAGAGAAGAAACTATCAGAATAGAAGTTACGGTTACACCTTGCCATTTCAAATGTAAAACGATGAGACCTAACTGCCAATCTAGTACTGCGCACAGTTTATGTACTATAGATGAAAGTTAATCAGAACAATTACGATTTAAATATTCATAGAAAAGGCACAGGGAAGCTACGTTACCGCGGTGGGGAAGTGAATAAAGCAGAAATGCCATGTCAAGACCAATAACATAGCGTGACATAACAAAACAACCTTCTTAGCTGCAGATTTTACCCGATCAAATTTGTCACCCTAGCAGAGACTGTTGGATTTGTAAGCGTAGGTTCATTCTTTCGCACTTCTTATGCATTAAACTCTCTTCAGGCCTCTTTCTTTCCAGTAAACTTTGAACTTCGAAAGTTTTAATACAATATCAAGTTATCTTTTGTCTTCTTACACCCTGTTCTTTCATTGTTCTCTCTCCTTAATAATTTTTTTTCTTTTTCTTATATTTTTTCTGGCGCAATAACCCCTTACGCCTTAGTGGCTTAGTGGGATGAAATGATTATAAATATTCGTTTGTTGTTTTCTTGTGGCTTTTAAATTATTTAAACCCGAAATATATTCAGAATTGTAAAGATATCCATTTTTTGGTTAGTTAATATTGCATTAGTTTTTTTTTTTAAATAATTATGATTTTTTGAATGTTCTACTATTTACCCCATAGCTGGGGGGCGATGGATTCTTACTTTTTCCAGGAGTATTTATGCGTAAATAAATATAACAAACTTGACCGGAATTCGAACTCTGCTCTCCGATTTCCGTTAACAGAGAAACACGCTCGGATACGAATATCCAGTGATGGTGACAAACATCCGGAAATAATGACAGGAAACGTCTTAAATTACGTTGAAATCTATATGTGCACTTATAAAGATGTATTCAGAAAAGGACAGGCTCTGATTTATCCTGGAATCCGTATATTACAAACAACCCATGACCTTGTAGTAGATTAAATAATACGTAAGAAATAAAGGTCTTAATTGGTATTGAGAGGCATAGCCTCTGTGAACATCAGATAATGTAAACGTGGCCTTGTGTCAGACTAAGGTTAATGATAAAAAAAATAACCGTTTCCGTGGTGTCAGCATGTTAGACATTTTCATGACGGTCGTCCTCGAGTATAGAATCCAGAGGTTGGCAGTGAATATTTCGGAGACAGTAGGAAAGTGTAGTGCAGGTTCGCAGTGGATATCACAGGAAGGTAGCAGAGCGTAGTTCTTCCGTCTGTCCTGTTCGCCGGACGAGTTTCCTCTGGTCAGGTTGGTAGGAAAACAAAGATGGCCGCCTTTATACACGACGGATACAGTGTTGTGCGGCTTCTGATTGGTCAACCTTCTATTGGTCGACTATAAAGGGAATTAAGTCATTCTGACTCGCTCACTAGTTATATACGGTATATATAGCCAAAAAACCGTAACATTCATTGACCGAAGTGTTGACATTTGTACAATCTTTCTCTGGAGAATCAATTGCTACATCTACTATAAGTAAAGTTGATACCCTATGTCGTGTCAGAATCCACAGTTAAAAATCCACCATTGTACATCTATAAATCTATAAATCTAGAAATTGACACGTGCAATGGAAACCGTTGCAATATCTGGTCTGGTGCTTCGGTTGCACATCTCGGTAATCCTTGACAAAATCCAAAGAAGGGTCTCCAATGTAATCGATCCTGACCTGGCATCTCAACTTTTGTCACATTCTCAACATAGTAACGAGGCTTTTCTACAAATATCTTGATGGCAAATGCTCTGACGAGCTGCTTTCACTGGTACCCCAACTGCATGAATTTAAGCGTGCTACTAGGTTTACATCTACCGGCCTGAATGTTCGCGAAATTTTATTAGAAGTCTATACGTTTTCCGGCATGATTCGAACCTGCGTTCCCCTAGAGTAAATCGTCATTAGATCTGACGCGCTTTGACCTCTCAGCTACATAGAATCTGCTGGCAGAGCAAAGCACAATAGGATATATATATATATATATATATATATATATATATATATATATATATATATATATATATATATATATATATATATATATATATATATAGTGGTAAATATACAAACACATATGCAATCATATACCTAAAATATATAAATATATATACATACATACATACACATACATATATATTTGTATAAAAATAATTCCAAGAGGATAGTATCCAGGTAGAACTCAATGTCCAGGACAGAGTAAGGATATAATAAAAAGGCTTAAACACTAATATTCCATGGTCATAATTTATTCCATTGGAATCGTAAATACGATCCAATTCATCAGACCTAAAAATTCAAAAAGAAAACAGAAAAAACAACTACGGGAATAAAAAATAAAATCTAGTGAGAGTGTATGTATGAGAGTGTGGGACGAATGTTAGAGTAAATGAAAGCTATAGGGAGGGGTAACAGAGGAGAGAAGAACAGGAGAACAGGAAGGTCTAATGATGAAGGGGGGATTAAAATTTAACAGAGAGAAGTTTTAAAGAGGGGAGTCAAAGACGGTTTAAGTGAGAGAAATATGAATATTCTCTGATGTCTAATACATTAAAGATGTAACCGAAACTGATACATTTTGTGGTGACATACACACACAATAGACGATCTAATCTTAAAGATCAGAAGAAGAGGGAGGGAGAGGAAAAGAAAAGAAAAGAAAAGAAAAAGGGACGGGGGAAAGAGATGGGACGGGGGGAACTAAAACCGAAGGACATTTATAAAAGGGCCGCTGTGTAATTAAGAAAATTTGACAAAATTAATATCGACTACAGGTTACAAATCAAATATAAACATATAAAAAAACAAATATAACGATTATCTAATCTAGCAAGGACCTATATTTCTATGTTCAAAAACACATGCGTATACACACATACACAACAACATATTTATATTTACACGTACATACATACATATAGGCGTGTACACACATACATATACATATACCCAAGCATATACATATATATATACATATTCATATACATACATATATATATATATATATACATACACATACATACACATATATATATACATATACATACATAAACACGCACACACACATACATACATATACACATACATCCATACACATCCACTCCTACATATATATACATTTACACACATATATACATACGGGCATACACATACGTGCACATAAACATATATAGATACAATTACATGCACCCATCTAAACAAATAAACATTGTATCACTTTATCTATCCGTCTAACTATACATGCATACATACATACATACATACATACATACATACATACATATACACCCATATACAGATATATATGAATACATACATACCAAAATATACACACACACATATAAACACATCTACATACACATCTCCTTACATATACATACATCCATATACGCATACATATATATACATATATAGACATACATATACATATATATATACATACATACATATACATACATATATATACACTTCTACATATATACACATATACACACATGTACGTATATATACATATCTATATATAAATCAAAATGTACAATTTAAAAAAGTAAAATTTAAAAAATTTTCTTAAAAAAAAGAAATTTTAATACATAGCGCATCACATAAACATACACAATGATATATATAGATAAACATAATAGTCATTCCATTAAAATGTCATGTCCGATGTTATTGAACCAAGATGGAACTGACATAAGTGACAACACTTTATAAAACGGTGTTTTATGTTTGGAATCGTTTCTTATGTCTACATTTAGAAAATGTCTCACTACGAAGATTTAGCAACTCATCTTGATTCTTATCTTTAATAATAAAAATGTTTCTTCCATGCACAGATCACACCGATCGCGGAAGTTGTTAGGGGTTCTAGCTCTTGATAAGTATCTCCATTCAAAAATTGGGGTTAGTCCCTTATCCACCAGACCCCAGTCGTGTCTGGATAAGGAAGTTTCATTTCTGAGGTATCTATATCTTAAAGAGCGTCTATGGTTGTATAGACGCTGCTTCCAATCACCGGCGGATATACCTATATATCTTTTTTTCTGGTTTATATTTTCCTCGGGGAAGATTGTTGTCTCGTATACTACATTTTCATACATACATTTACCCCCGCTTGGACAATGGTCTTTATTTCTTAGAATTGCAGGTAGGGTTAATAGATTGAGTTTCATTACTATGGTAGTTTCTAAGTATTCTACAATTATGGGAAGATATTATTTTCTCCATATTTCTAACGCATGAGTAACTAATTTTTAGTGTCTTCCTATTGAAAATTTTACGTAGTGGATGTTTACTATGAAAGTGTTTATCAATTAATCTCAGAAAGAAACTTCCTATATCAATGTTAGAGAGCCTGCAATATAAATGGGTTAAACCATATTACGTTCCTTAATATTGAAATATCTTCCAACCTGAAAATAGTCAACATTTTGGATATTGCACTCAACCTTATCGAATGATACCTTTAAACCCTTCCATAAAGTTGATCAAACACCCCTATACATCAACGTCCACTCTAACCACCCTAAATCTGTGATAGATCACATCCACAAAACTGTGAATACGAGAATAAATAGGCTATCTTCTAGCCAAAATATATTTAACGATAATAAATTTATATACAATCAGGCCCTCAAAAATAGTGGTTTTAGACAAGAATTAAATTTTAAGGGAGAACTTGTAAATCAGAATAATAATAGAAATAAAAACAGAAAGGGGAGGGTAAGAAAAAAAGCATTAACTAATGTAACCTTATTTCAAGCATCTGTATCAAGTATAAAGTCCCTAGTTTGCCAACTATAAAAGGGACAAGTTGAATTACTACTTTGTACATTTCTTTGAGTTGTCCTGAAAGGTCATGGTACCTCAGTATTTTTTCGCCTGATCCGTGTTCAGATTGATTTTACCGCACGTTTTAACACGATCCATGATGATAAATGTAACTGTTATTTCTTAAGATTGATGAGATTTTCCATCCGAAACTTTTGCTTAAGTTAGTGTGGAACGTCAACATCTTGATTATATCATTATATCCGATTCTAGTTATATGTGCTGTCTATATTACTTGCTATTTAACCCAAAGGTGGGAGAAGAAAAGACGGAATCATGCCTTTTCAAAGAGTGTTAGTGCGAAAGGAGATAAAACAGATTAGAATTACACTTGAAATTTGTTTTCTTTTTCATTACCATGTACTGTGTACTTAGAGACGCAGACGGAGACGACTCGCAGAAAAGAGAAGAGAGACAGAAGACGGAGACGAGTCACAGAAGAGAGAAGAAAGGCAAATGAGACGGAGACGAGTCACAGAAGAGAGAAGAGAGGCAGAAGTGACGGAGACGAGTTACAGAAGAGAGAAGAGTGGCAGAAGACGGAGACGAATCGCAGAAGAGAAAAGAGAGGCAGAAGAGACGAAGACGAGTTGCAGAAGAGAAAAGAGAGGCAGAAGAGACGGAGAGGAGTTGCAGAAGAGAGATGAGTGTCAGAAGAAGGAGACAAGTCGCAGAAGAGAGAAGAGAGGCAGAAGAGACGGAGAGGAGTTGCAGAAGAGAGAAGAGAGGCAGAAGAGAAGGCGAACGAGTCGCAGAAGAGAAAAGAGGGGCAGATAAGACGGAGACGAGTCGCAAAAGAGAAATGAGAGGTAGAAGACGGAGACCAGTCGCAGAAGAAAGAAGAGAGGCAGAAGAGACGAAGACGAGTCGCAGAAGAGAGAAGAATGGCAGAAGACGGAGACGAGTCACAGAAAAAAGAAGGGCAGAAGAGACTGAGACGAGTCGCAGAAAAAAGAAGGGCAGAAGAGACGGAGAAGGCAAGTTGCAGAAGAGAAAATAGGGGCAGAAGAGACGGAGAGGAGTCCCAGAAATAAGAACAGGGGCAGAAGAGACGGAGACGAGTCGCAGAAAGAGAGGAGAGACAGAAGAGACGGAGACGAGTCGCAGAAGAGAAAAGAGGAGCAGAAGAGACGGAGACGAGTCGCAGAAGAGAGATGAGGGGCAGAAGAGACGAAGATGAGTTGCAGAAAAAAGAAGAAGGGCAGAAGAGACGGAGACAAGTCGCAGAAGAGGGATGAGTGGCAGAAGAGACGGAGACGAGTCACAGAAGAGAGAAGATGGGCAAAAGAGACGGAGACGAGTCGCAAAAGAAAGAAGAGGTTCAGAAGACGGAGACGAGTCGCAGAAAGAGAAGAGAGCAGAAGAGACGAAGACGAGTTGCAGAAGAGAAAAGAGAGGCAGAAGAGACGGAGACGAGTTGCAGAAGAGAGATGAGTGTCAGAAGAAGGAGACAAGTTGGAGACGAGAGAAGAGAGGTAGAAGAGACGGAGACGAGTCGCAGAAGAGAGAAGAGAGGAAGAAGAGACGGACACGAGTTGCAGAAGAGAAAAGAGGGGCAGATAAGACGGAGACGAGTCGCAAAAGAGAAATGAGAGGCAGAAGACGCAGATCAGTCGCAGAAGAGAGAAGAGAGGCAGAAGAGACGAAGACGAGTCGCAGAAGAGAAAAGAAGGGCAGAAGAGACGGAGAATTCGCAGAAAACAGAAGAAGGGGAGAAGAGACGGAGACAAGTCGCAGAAGAGAGATGAGGGGCAGAAGAGACGGAGACGAGTCGCAGAAAGAGAAGAGAGTCAGAAGAGACGGAGACGAGTTGCATCAGAGAGAAGAGAGGCAGAAGAGACGAAGACGAGTTGCAGAAGGGAAAAGAGACGAATTCATGTCTGCAAAGACAAAAGATAGCCGTCTGATCCGCGTAGAGCAAGTTGAAACATCAAGAGACCGGGACGCTTTGGTTTTTCTCTGATGAAGAAATCTTCGATCACGTCCATACACGCAAAGTTTCCGGTAACTGTAATGGTTTGTGTAGTCGTGAGGATTTCTTTTCTCAAAGCTTAAGGTTCAATGCTGCTAACTATAAGCAGGTGTCGGAGAGAGTCGTGATGCCTTCGATAGACAGCAGGGACAAATTAATTCTGTACACCTATCAACGAGACACCTATCATAAGTCCAAGACGACCCAAGAATGCATGAGTTACAATTTCGTCACTCAAAACATATCATCTCCCAGCTCTCCAGATCTAAATCCGTTGAACTATGGGGCGTAGTCACGAGGGAAATCAATCAACGACCCCACTTATTTTATTTTTTCGGTCGATCTATCTAGAACATTCATGTGTCTATCACGCCAACCATCACGGTCCTGCATCAAGGTCAAAAGGTCATTTGGGAAGCATTATGTGACATAACATAGCTGGTCAACGTAGTCGGTTGCAATCCGTCTTGCTTCGTGACTAGATATCCAGAGCAGTAGATCCCTCGCCAGTTCTTGATTTGCTCACCAGCAGTGTCCTTCGAAGCCCATTACGCGTTCGCGTACGACTGTAGAAATATACGGGATAGGTCCATATTGTGATTTAAATGGGTGTTGTCTCCAGGAGTTGCATAGCTCTCAGTATCCGACTAGATGTTCCAGTAGTGTTTTAGTTAATGCCCAGGCATTAGCACCATACATTAACACCGCCTCTACAGTGAATAGAAATAATTTCCGTTAGAAGATGTCTGGTATATCCGATTTTTATTTCTTTCATTTTCTTTTGAAACCAAGTAGCGTTTTTGATATCTTTTGTCTTTCTACGCGATCAAACGTAATAGCCCATTATTTAAGAGGTATTAGAAGGAGACGTTAAACACTTATATCTTTCTTTCTTTGTTTTTCTTTTATATTGAAATAAAGCGTCGCTGCCGGCACTTGAGTTTGAACATAGGTCGCCAGTGAGCAAACACAGGTGATCCCATTATTGAATTAAGTGGATCACGAGACCATGGGAGAAACGCATAAAAGTGTGACATCTAAACAATCGCTATTCTATTACTATTCGGATCATCATTTCTACTCTATTCTCTGTTGCTATAAGGGCCGCTATTTTCTACTCTATTCACTATACTATTTCTCTATTCGGATCATTAAACAGATTACTATTAGAGCGAGTATTATCAAGCAAGTACTATTAGTGCGATTGGTATTCGAAGGCGTCTGACACCAGCATTGTTCAACGGCGTTACTATAGTTGTATCCGCGATTACAAAGTCTCTACTACAACGAGCATTACGAAAGTGACAACGAGTATTCGTTGACATTACGAAAGTGGCAACGAGTGTTCGTTGACATCATAAAAGTGGCGACGAGGATACCTTGAACTTACACGAGGATTCTTGCAAATTACACGAGGATTAGTTCAATTTACACGAGAAAAAATTAATCTGCAAAATAGTCAGCAGATTACAGCAGAATGGAAGAATTAAAAGCTATCATGATTCAAATGTTGGCGCTACAAATGCAACAACAAGAACAACAGTTGCAGCAACAAAAACAAGAACAACAATTGCAGCAACAAAGGCAACAACATGAACAGCAATTACAATTGCAACAACAACAGAAGTTTTTTTGAGTTGTTTATTAAAACGATGGAAGGAAAAACTTCAGATTTATTCACTCCAGATGTTGCTAATTCAATCAGCGAATTTCTGTACAATCCAGATGAATGGATAACTTTTTCCAGCTTATTATAGAAGATACGAAAGATCTTCAACATGGATTGTTTGTAATGGCAAATATATGGGAATTAGCGTGGCGTCTTAGTGATCACTATTTCTACACTATCCTCTACTACTATACAGATCGCTATTCTCTACACTATTCACTATAATATTTCTCTATACTGATCACTATACGGATTACTATTCAGTGGTTACTATTCGAGTGAGTATTATCGAGTAAGTGCAAACAGTGCGAGTGATACTCGAAGGCGCCTGACAGCAGTATTGTTCACGATTGTATTACTATAGATGTATCTGCGATTACAATGTCTCTACTACAACGAGCATTACGAAAGTGACAACTTTCTATTATAACCTCTTTTGTAGGATTAGTGTTATAACACCCACTCCTACTTGATATAACGAAATTCCTTAAGTATACGTAATGCTTAGGCTATTGCCGTGACGCCTGTAGAGCTAATATGAATACGACTGGTATCTACTCAGTTCCCGGAATGAGATGAGTTGTAACACAAGCTCAGGATTATTGTGGGGAACCTGAGCGTTTTCACCCGGGCCATTGGTTAAAATTTACCCAGCCCCCGTTAAAGCGGGTATGGGTGCATTACTTGTCTGTTTTTTTTTCTCAGCCGAATCTCTATCCGAAGAAAGAGCTCTAACTGAGTCAGCCTTCACTCGAAGACGGATGTCTTATCAGCCTCTGCCCGAAGGACTGAGAGCGATTGGACTTTCATTTATCCAAATCA
The DNA here is from genome assembly GCA_903632075.3 of Acanthosepion pharaonis. NCBI lineage: Eukaryota > Metazoa > Mollusca > Cephalopoda > Sepiida > Sepiidae > Acanthosepion > Acanthosepion pharaonis. The sequence continues at coordinate 1,400,586 of CAHIKZ030001435.1, read as the reverse complement.
CCCACAAGGCAATATATGGCACAAGGCTGTTTTTTATGTGGAGTGATTCCGTAGGCTCGGGTAAAAATCCCTCTTAGACCCTGCATACAGCGGGATCAGGTTTGTCGCCTCCCCAGACGAGATTCTGCCCGTAGGCATAGCCTTGTCTGGGTTCCCCTTTGCCCGAAGGCAGAGAGCCCGACAGTGAGAACTGCCTGACTGTTTTTACCAATGTTCCCACGAGGCAGGACGTGGCACAAGGCAAATTTTTATCTGGTGCGAATCAAAACCTCTAGGCTTTGATTCGGCAAAAATTTCCCGTAGATCCAGCATACACGGGTTCAGGTTTGTCTACCTCCCCAGACGAGACTCTGCCTGTAGGCATAGCCTCGTTTGGGCTTCTCTATGCTCGAAAGTAGAGAGTTCTCTAGTCAGCCTAGAGCCTGGCAGTGAACGGCCTCACTACGATTTAGTTTCATCCGATTTTCTACCATGTAACCCTTTGTAGTATTGGACGAGTTCATAGAGTCACCGGGGGGTACTCTTTACTCCACAACTCTTTCTTGCGTATCTGATATATCTTTTGTCTTTCCACGCGATCCAAACA